>VMDR010020028.1:0-11597 GCA_007922815.1 Macrotus californicus
TCTCTTTTGTATTTTTATTTCACCTTAATTACAAGTCATTTGCATGACTATAAAACATTCTGTAATAGCTGCATCTTCACAAACCCCTCCCTTCTGCCTTCAAGCTTCTGTCATTTTTCTGCTCACCTTTCAAACAAAACATCTTGGAAGAGTTGATTTTATAGTGTCTTTACTTCCTCCTGTCCCTTTTTCTCTTGAACGTATCTCACCAAGACTTTGTCGCCCTCACTCCAAGGCAAAAGTAACTGTTGTCAAAATAGCCCAAGCCATTTCTGTTGCCAAATCCAGTGGGAAGTTCTTAGGCCTTATCATGCTTAGTCTCCTCCACACCATAAACCTGGTCACTCTCTCCTACAAGATGCCCTCTTCAGTTGACTGCTAAGGCACCATTCTCACTTGTCCCCCCCTTTTCTGACTGGCCACTCCTCAGACTTCCTTGCCGGTTCCTCCTCATCTTCCCAGCCTCCAATTTTGGAATACCCTACCCAGGGCTCACTCCTGAGGACTCTTCTGTGTCTATTAATTCCTCCTCTGGTGATAGCATTTTATTGTCAGGACTACTGAATACTCCTAACACACTAACCCATGCTTCTCCTCTGAACTCCAGACTGGTATATCCAGTGTCTGGTTGACATCTCCACTTGGATATCCAATTGGTATCTCAAACTCAGCACATCTGAAACTGAACTTTCAACTTCTCTCCTGGGCCTCCTGCTACCTCCACACCTAGATGTGTATGTAACTCCATCCTTCCAGTTTCTTAGGCTGAAATCTTTGGAATTGTCCTTGATTTATTTTCTTTTTATTACATCCCCATCTCCAAAACGTCATGAAATCCTGTCATCACTACTTTTAAAGTATTTCACACTTAAGTCACTTCTTCTGTGCTATGCTGGTCCTAGTCACCATCATTTCCTGGTCTATTACAAGAGCCTCCTGTTGGGTCCCCCAGATCCCACTATTACATCCTCTCCTTGGTTCTCCATATGTAGCCACTGTGATTCTTGTAAACAGTAAGTGGGACCATAGCACTTATTTGCATTGGACTCGCCAATGACTGGTATCTTAGAAGGAGACCTTGAGATGACAATTCTAGATCAAATGGCTTTTTAAAAAGTATCCTAAGTGGAGACCATACAGGGAGATGCAGGGCACAGAAATGGAGGAAGCCATGGAGAAAGTGTGATTTCAGACAGGGTCCCATCCTCAGCTTAATCACTCAGGGAACATGTGGATAGTGAACATTTCTTCTTGGCCCTTTGCAGTTGGGGATGTCACCCTTTCACTGTTACAGTTCTGATGACAAGAGATCCAGCCACTATAGGAAAACAGAGGACAATCAGACCTTGTATGAACAAGGTATTCTGGACACCAAGCTGCTGCCGGGTCTGACATCTGTCCCACTCTCTCTCTGAAAACTTCCAAGATTCTGAAACCAATTATTAGAGACTGAGACAAGACAGAAGGGAAGCTTTTTTCTCAGTAAACCAAAGATTCTTTCCCACTTTCACTAACCATGACTCTCCCCAGAATCTTTTCATTTAGATACTTCTAAATATTAAAGAAAAGCTAATAGGAGAGTAAAATTATTATTTTTATAGATAATAAAGAAGATAGAGTTTGGAGTTGCAGTAACACCAAAACAAACTTCTATAACAAAACATATTTTCTGAAGAATTAACATTAATTACTTATCCTTGAAAGTCAAAGAGAAGACAAAGAGACCACAGATCCACAAAGCAAGGATCTCCTTCCCACAGGGATTTTTAGACCTCAAGCTGTGTGCTCATCTCTGCACCCCAATCCAAACAGAGGCAGTAAGAAGCATATTCATGTAGCCTTTGGGGGGAGCTTAATTATGTTTTCATACTTTTTGTTTTTAAATATTGAATGAGTATTCCAACAGACAGTGGGGCTCACAAATTAGCTCCTTCCTTCCTAGAAGTATTAGATTCCCTAAAATGACATGCTTAAATAAAAGAAAAAATGACATAATAGAGGGTTTCAGGACTATTGATTGCAATATTAGAGCAAAGTATGACATCACCATTCTTCTGGTATTTGGTCTGCATTACCACAATACTAGTATTCATTAAAAAGGGTGAGATGATCATCTTGTTTACTTTCTGCACATGGTGTGTCTCTGGACGGAGGCCTCCGTACCTGTCTGATGTCCCTCTATGCTTTGGGCTTAAGTGTCTCCAGGTAGGATGACCATGGGAAAAGGTCCTATTTAAAATAAACTGAAAGGGGCACTAAGAAGGTGGATCTGTTCTGTGGCTGAAAAGAGGAAGGGACAGAGGAACAAGTCTAGCCCAGGAATAAAAAAATGTATTATTTTCCTAGGGCCACTGTAACAAAGTACCACAAATAGGTGGCTTAAACAACAGATTTATTGTCTCAGAATTCTGGAGTCTAGACATCCAAAATCAAGGTGTCGACAGGGTCGTTTCCTCCTGAAGATGTGAGAGAGAACCTGCTCCATGCTTTCTTCTTCTCTTCCGGTGGTTTGTTGGAAATCTTTGGAGTTTGCTGGCTTGTGGCAACAAAACTCCATTCTTCATATGGTATTCTTCCTGTGTCTCTGGCTCTGGGTCAAATTATTTTTGTCTATAAGGAAGCCATCATATTGAATTATGATACAACTGAATGACTTCATGCTCCCTGATCATCTGTGAAGTCCTTATTTCCAAATAAGGTCATATTCATAGATGCTGGGAGTTAGCACTTCCACATCTTTCAGAGGGACATGATTCAATCCATAACAAAGAGGGCATCAAGCTTTGTGGGAAGGCATGGAAATCAGACCTGGGAGACATCCTCACCCTATTTTCCTCTTTCCTAATCCCTGTATGACACCCTCATACAGGATTCTGTAAAATTATTGGAGGTAAGTTTGGGGACTTTGCAATTAGACTGAGGTCCTAATTGACTCTGGAAGAAATGCAAATGGCTAAAAAGCATAATATATTCAGCATCACAGGGAACCTAGGAAGTGGGAATTCAAACAGGAAGATATACTGAATGAACTATAAATAGGGGAGTGACATGGCCTGCTTTCTAAAGGAAAGCACCATTGTTTCAAAATTTTTATGTCATATATTGCTGTGGACAGATACCAAGATTTAAATAGTTTAGATTTAATTTTTATAATAGAAAAGAATTAATCACACTCCCAAAATTATAAGTGTGGAAAAATAATTTGAAATTCCAAAACATTCCAGCAATCCTAATTGCGATTACACGCCTAATCGTGAGTAACAAGATAAAAACTCAGCCTAGCGATTTCCACGGTCACCTTATATATAGCTAGAATAAGTGAATTTTTAGAATTAAGTCCTTTGAAAAGATGTTAGTTTAAAAAGTCAAAATAGTTTAAATAACCCCCGCTGAAAGGATTTAGCTGCCATACCTCCCTTACACTAATGATGACGTGAAATCTGTAAATGCCCCCATGTAACCACCCAGTGTCACCAGTGAAGGTTTTTGGATGAAGGCAGGCAGTGTAGGCTAGTTGTTTAGCATTGGCCTTTGGAGGTAAAAAGATCTTAATCCTTATCTCTGTTCCACTCTCCGCTAGCTCTGAGCCTTGTCCAGGTTACCTCACTTCTCTGAGCCTCAGGTTGCTCATCTCTAATCCAACAGACTGATGGATGCAGAGCTTCTGGAGTCCTGGTGAGGATACATTGAGATAATGAATGTACAGCTGTCAGCTGTAAAGTGTTAGGACCTGGCCCCGCATGTTGTAAGAGCTCGATAAACAGTATCAGTATAAAAAGCCCAGGAGAGTGGCACCTTCAGCTTCTTCAACTCCGTGCAAAAAAACAAAAAATCCAAAACCTATGTGATGTATTAACTTCTAAATCGACACATCTTTGTCCATTGCCTTTTGTGCCACTAATGAAAGGGTGTGCCTTTTTTCAAATGCCAAAGTCCCACAAAGGAAATAACTGAAAATTACATATTCATACCACCTCAGCACCCCTTCCCCCCAAACAACAGAACAGCTTTTCATTTATAACCACTGGAGACCTTAATCCAAGAAGAATTCTCGTCATATTATAGTTATATTGTCTGAACAAAGCCTATTACAAATGAATAACACAGGGCATCTTTCCTAGTTGTCCCAAATTCCAAAGGGCTAGATGACCCTGCTGTGTATTTTTTTTTTTTCCAGTTCAAAGCTTACAAAAAAGCTGACAAGAGAAACCAGGCCGTACAGTTCAACTGACTTTAGTGAGACACAGAACGTTCATTTGGTAAATATAAAAATGAGACTCCGACCTCTCAAGGCTCAGGATTTTCATGCTAGTCGACCTATCAGAAAATACATTCTATCCTATGGCCATACCACCCTGAATGCACCTGATCTCATCTGATCTCGGAAGCTAAGCAAAGTCGGGCCTGGTTAGTACTGGGATCAAAGAAAACATATTCCAAAATAAATAAAGATGTTTAAATGTACAATTCTTCACAAGACCAATAAGTATCCCAAATCAAGGTGATATAAAAAGCAAAAAATATTTTGAATAGATATTAGGAAACATACATCAGTGTTTTATGTTATATGCATTTAAATGCAGCGTGCTCTTTCTCTTTTGTCTTCCATCTGCTTTGAGTCTTCAGTTTGATTTCAAATATACAACAATGTTCTGACTCCTACCAACTCACTTATTTTGACAGAAAGCTATCAAGAAGTCAAAACTCCGCATTAGGATAATTTGGTTTATATTATAATACAGCACATTTTTTCACCTCAGTGATGGCTTGGTTTATGGTCTCAGGATTAAAAATATGCTTGTGAAGTAGCATTGGATCAGCAGAATTACTGGAAAGGCTTGGTTTCCCGAAGACTCACAGAATAGAGGTCCCTTTGCCTGAGCAATCAGTCAGTGCTAATGTATTCTAGGCGCTGTGAACATTCTGTGTTCACAGCAGAGAGAGGTACTCTGATAGACAAGTGTGATAGACAAGCCTCAGAGTTGAAGGAGGAGTGAGGGGTGTTAAACATTTAAGGGCAAAGATTGAATGTTCTGAGCAAAGCTGTGGAGGTGGATATGAACTAGATATGGTTGGAATGGGGACACAGTTAACCTGTTTTGGGTTGTTTAACAGACACCTGTATGCCCTTGGGCCTCCTGAGTTCATGCACACCTGTGAGAGAGTTTCTTACACACAACTTCCTACTTCATGTTCCTGTTCTCTCTGCTTCTGTGTCTAGGAGGAGGAAGGGTATCATATGGCAAACAAGTGGCAAGTTCAATGTAAAAATGTAAAGGTGTGTGTGGCTGGGTGTGTGTAGGCTTAACACCCCTAGAGTGAACTTCAATCCATGGGAGATGGGAGTTGAGGAATAGTACCCACTGCCCCCCATCTCCATCCCCTACCCCATCCTATAGGTGTGGTGATTTTGAAGTATGTTCCTCTTTGCTTCCCCAGGAGATTCCAGTGGGACTGAGTCCCAGGTGCCCACAGCTATAACCCAACCATTAAATCAGCCTTTATTGACTTCTCTCCCTTCTCTCCTTTGTGCTTCATAAATCACTTGCACCCAAGTCCTTGTCTCAGGGCCTGTTTTGGGGGACACTGAAACAAAGTCAGATGGGATAGACAATAATACTCCATGATCTAGTCTCTGCAGACATTTTCAGGAAAAGCTTCTGCTTCTTCTCAGTCAGTATCATCAGTAGTTCACCCATAACTGCCTACTTGTAGTTCCCCAAATATTCACACTTGCTAATACCACAGACCACAGGTGGCAAAGACAAGGCTCATGGGCCCTCCAGCTTGTTTTATCTGGCCTGGCACCTTGTTTCTACCCTGTGGCAGCGCAGAGCTCCTTGTCCCTAGTTAAGGAGTAGTTACATTAATACAGTCCTAAAATTACATTCGGCCCTTTGAAGGCAACCACAAGGCTGATGTTGTCCCTGGTGAAAATGAGTTTGACACTCCTGCAACCCTTTGCTTGTACTCTGCCCATTGAGAGAAATAGGCCCCATACCCATCCCACCTCCCTTCTGCCTGTAGAAGTACTATTTGTACTTGAAAATTCAACGCAGGCATGACCTTCTCTGTGAAAACCCTCCACCACTCCACTTCGCCAGTCCCTGACCCAGTCGAGTGTGCCTTTGCCTTTCTCTTCATGGCCATACCTCCATGATAGCTTTTATCACGTGATTTGGAAACAGCTGGTCATCCTATTTGTCTGTGACTTGTGAACTCCATAAGGGCAAGCTGAGTCTTCTTCCTTTTTCCTGAATTACTAGAACCTAAATAAAAGGGTCTGATAAACAAATGCTCAACATACACTTTTTGAGAATAACAGTATTCTAGGGATGGCACCCCTGGGACTCCTGTTTTCCTCATTTCTAAGTGAGAATTTGGACAGCTGGGTTTTATTTTCAGAAGCCTTTATTTACCCTTATTCTCATCCTAAACTTCTCAGAACTGGGAAGTACAGAACTTGGTTAACCTCCTCAACATGGGAGAAATCTACTAATGTACTGAGGTCCAGCTTAATGCTTTCATCTCCCCCATTCAGCTATGGCAGAAAAGGTCTGTGTGTATATTTTCACCCTCATTGTGTTAGTAGGTCTTCAGGAACTGCATTTTCTTTTTACAGCATATTTTGTCATGATAGGCTTTTTGCCCAAATTTCCAGCAACTTTGTCTGTATTTTAATGTTATTCACTTCTTTTTCTCATCTCATCAGGGATTTTTTTCTCATCTGGCCTATTTTGCTGTGTATTATGCATTCCGGTGTATAGTGCACACACACATCTTTGGTCCAAACTTTCAGGAAAAAAATCTTTCCTCTTAATTTTTAAATTCAGTTAGCTATGTATTTATATTTAGAAACAAAACTGGTGATTGTATTGCAGGCCATTATTTCCCATTCAGATATTGTTATTGCTTTCTAGAGTTCCACTTTTAATGCATAAGCATAAATTAAAGAATTAAAAACATAGATATGGAATTAGTACTACACGTATGTAATGCGGACTTTATTTTTTCCTCAAAAATTTGTGCAAAAAAGTGTGCATTATACATGGCAAAATACAGTAAGTTCCTTGACTTTATTTCCTACTTGCTACCTAAGTAAACTAAAAGTTCCACCAAAGGATAAGACCTGAAATGAAAAATTCTTAAACCCATTCTATAATATTTGACTGGCTTTAATTAGAACTACTCCCTTGTTTTTGCTGACCTGTCCTAGTTTCCCACCTTTACTTTGGAATCTTTCTTTTGCCTTCCCTTCCTCTTTCTTCTCTATTCTGACACGCAGGAGTCCCAGTGTTGTGTCCTCAGTCTCCTCTCTCTGCACGGTCTTGGCAGCAGCTGCACCCAGCAGTGCACTCACTACCCATGCTCACCTGATGACTCTTCTTCGCGTTTAGTGTCTGCACTTTGTGTTATATGGATGACTCAGACTCATGTTAAAATTAAATTCATCTTTTTTTCTACTTTCTACTTTCTCTAGGATACTTGATCACAACCATCTTACTCATCTATGACTCTGTTCCCTCTGCTTTCCCTCGTAATTAATCAGCCACAAAGTCAAAAAGAATTTAACCTTCAGAAGACCTATTGTCTGTATCAACTGCATTATTCTAACTACCACGGACATATGTGAAGTCCCTCCTCACCTCTGTTTGGTACCAGTGCTGTAGCATTCTGATAAGTCTTTCCACTGCACACTCTTCTTCAATCTACTCTTTCATGCCACTGAGTACATTTATTAGTCATAATTCAGCAGTGTATACCAGGAAGAACTGTGGAACGGAAGGAAGTCTAGAAACCTTAACACTAACCAACTGGGTAATCAGCGTTTTTACCCCCAAACTGTCTTTAAAGTATGAAAAATGGGCTGTGTAATTTCTAGCTCTCTGTCCATCTCTACAGTTTTTTTTAAATAACTTTATTGAGATATAATTTGCATACTTCATAAAATCTACCTGTTTAAGGTGTACAATATGATATTTTGGTATATTTACTGAATTATGCTGCCATCATCATCTAATTTTAGAATACTTTTATCACCCCTAAAAGAGACCCTTAAGCAGTTACTCTGTATTTCCTCCAACTCCACCCTCTAGCCTAAACACTGTCCTACTGTCTGTCTCTCTAGATTGCCTGTTTGGGACATTTCATATAAATGAGACTCTTTTCATATAATATATGACTCTTTCACTTCATATACTACTTTCAAGATTTAGCCATGCTGTAGCAATCAGTACTTCATTTTTATTGCTGAATGATATTCTGTTTGTGGATATACCACATTTTGTTTATCCATTCACCAGCTGATGGACATTTGTATTTCCACTTTTTGGCTATTATGAATAATGCTGGTATGATAGCACTAGAATTTTACACCTTATTCTCATCATCTCACCAAGAGAGAAGTAGAACCATATTCGATTTTTAATTATTTATAGGTAAGCTATAAAACTATTTTTATATGCAGATAGGGGACTCTCAAAGGGAAGGTCTACAGATAAAAGCCTAAGGAGGTGTCTCATTACCCCCTCCAAAAAAACCACCAAAACTTGAAGAAGTTTCTGTTACTACTTTCAACTGTGTAGCCATGTCTATTAAAAGCCACTTGTAAATCACTAACTTCAGCTCTGGCATGCCACAGATTAGGCATATTTGTTTTCCAGGGAAGATTATAAATAGAGGGGGGAGGGGGGAGTGAAACAGAATGTATTTTGCAAATGAGCCCAGATGGAGAACTAACAGATGGCCATGCACTGTATTTTGTGTGTTCAGACCTACATTTAAATTGAAAATTTTCATAATTATGATTAACGTCTGTAGCAACACTAGTTTTCCTGTGGTGGCATCATATATCACATATCGGAGGTATTAAATAGAATATTTTCATGAAAAGGCTTCAGACTTTATACAAATTTTGGTACTTGCCTGCCCTACACTTGAGAAGGAAATAAAACCAAACCTCACTCAGCTATGACGGAGAGTGCTGAGAAAACTTCAGTGCAAGTGGACTTTCTATAATAAGCCCGTCTGCTGCCATCTGGCTTTTCCTCCCATGTTAAAACTCAAAGCCAGTTATTCTGTGCAGAGGGGGGAAATAATGGACTCTTATTTGCATGGCTATATGTTCCCTTTTTTTTAGATTCTGAAGTGAAGAGTTTTCTCTTGGATCACACATGTTTTTGATTTCCATAAATACAAGCAACATATTTATTTTCCAATGGTAGATGTCTCATCTTGTATGTTATCTAACCCCTTTGCTTTTTTTTTCTTTTCCCCTTTCCCTAGGTGATTCTGTCTCTAACTATTTTCTCTGTTTTCTTAGAGGTGGGCAGTGTCAAGCAAGGTTCATAAAGTGTCTCCCGTTTGGAATAATGACTTTGGAGTCTGTACAATGAGAGTGTAATGTCCAGTTTGCTCTTTCTAGGACCTTTGGCCAATGGGGTGGACTTTGTGCAGTGGAGTTGACCTCTGTGTGCCAGTTCAAATGTGCAGAAGGGGATCTCACTACTCTTCAGGTGTCTAGTCTCTACCTCTACCTCTTCTTGCTCTCGAGTGGTGCTCTGCTCTGGGATGTATCCAAGCTCTCTCCCATTTGGGTGGTTCCTTATCCTTGTCTCCTGCTCCTCCATACTCTCCCCATTTTTTTGAATATTTACCTTCACCAAAACCTCACAACTATGCCCATTTTTGACTTACCACTCAGCCTCAATGTTGGCATTTTGCCTTGAGCAGGATTCTTCCCTGACATAATTTGTCTTCCTGGGTATAAGAGATATCAGAAACAATTCTATTTGGCTCCAACAGAACACATTTATTGAGATGCCTCCTCCTAGGCCCTCTTGTGGACATGGTCCCCTCTAGTGAAAAGACCTTGGTGTGGAGCTCCAGCTGAACAGACCAACTAGTGCACCATCTACGGTACCACTGACCATGGTAGGTCTGTCCTTAGTGGGAGACTTTACTTCACTGATATGGTCCAGCTGCTCCATTTTGATCAAGGCAGCAAATTATGTTGACAAATATTCTGAATTCACATGGTGGTAAAACTCAAGGTTTACTGTGGGGAGAACAGTATATTCATAGTAACAGCATCCACTGAGTCTCAAAAAACTTTAACAGAGTTGAAGAAACTTTATTTTAGATGATTTCAGCTTTTTAAGAACTTGTGTATGTGGGTGGGAGGTGGGGGATAAGACCAAGCTCTAGTGTTTCAGTCCTTTAGTTCATGCTTTCTGGTTTTGTATAAGCAATTTTAGACTCTAAATATACAAGAAACAAGAGGATATAAAGTGCGAATGAGAGTGTGGACAAGATGAACAACTGCTGTAGGATATGTAACTTACATTTGAAAAGTTAAGTTAGAGTTTTGACAAAAAACTCATCCATCTCTTTTTAGATTCTCCTATAAAGGATAAATGAAAAGGATGAAACAGCAGCAGCCCATTTTATAAGTCATGCCAGCAGCTATGTTCTGTGAATACTTTAACATATCATATGTGCCTGTACACTGGGGAATGAACATAGTTGTTGCTAAAAAAGGACGTCTTGGAATAGCTGCTGAGCACTTAACAACATCACTAATTATTTGTGTAATGTTTGGCGAACAGTCAAAACCAGAATTTTTTTTTCTGGTAAACATATTTTTACACATTTGTCCTCCCTACAAAAGTAACCGGTTGAGATGCGTATGTTTTCACTTGCACATGTTTGCACTGCTGAGGCACAAGCCCGTCCCCCCTTAAAAGATCTGTTTCAAAGGTATTAGCCAGTTCATAAGCCCAGCAAACCTGGGGGCCTGCGAGCATATGCTTTGCATTGAAACACACCAGCTTGGTAATCAAACGAGGAGCAATCTAATATGAGCTTTCAAGGCAGGTGAATTTGACTGTAAATCATTTTTCTGCACATAGGTTTGTATTTTCTATTCTTAATTACATCTGTGCAAATCTCCATTTGTTTATGGTTGCCTAATACAGTGAGTGGGCTATTTGCATTCCCAGAGACTCATTTCCATGGCATACACTTCTCTGAGAAAAAAAAAAGAAAACTAGTTTGGCCATTAATTCGAATAGCAAGTGCAAAAAGAGATATAGAAGTGAATGCTCTTCACCTTAGCAAATACTTACGAAGCACCTGTGCAAAGTGCTGATAGGAATGCACAGGAAATCCATTTCACATAAATTCCATTGAAGCTCAATTTCTTCATCTATAAAATGGGAGTAATAGAAAAAAAGTATTCATTTAAAGTGCTATATAAATATGAGTAGGAAGGAGTAGTAGTGGTAGGAAATTGCAATCCAATACTTTTTTTTTCCAACACCACTTTATTACAGATATTTTTATGAAAGACTTTGTGAATGTGACAAGAACAAAAACAGAAGGCAGATTTGTTTTTACATTCAAGTTACCTATTTTTTTGTCAATCTTATCTAAAAAGGATTTATGGTGGCCAATGCCAGTCAAAGCAATATAAACTTAGGGCATGCCTTTTATTCGGGAGATGCTACTTGTTCTGTGATTACAGAAAGGAAACAGGGGACTGGCTAGTTTAAGGAAACAAAAGAAGACCTTCAGACCTTCAGAAGATCTTGCTTCTA
>VMDR010020029.1:0-17860 GCA_007922815.1 Macrotus californicus
CCACATATCAGCCCTGACACTGCAGGGTAACAAACAGGTATTCAGGATGGGGAATTTTTATATTATGAGGGAAACAAACCCAAACAGAGAGATCCCAGTATGATAATGTTTTGAGATGCATCGGTCACAGAATAAAAACTTTGAAGCCCTCCACACGGTGGCCATTAGCAGTAGAATCGGTAAGTGAAAAATGACTTCATGTCACAAGGAGAAATACAGAGCCGCACAAGTGAATGGATTGTTCTGGTCTGATTCACAACAACACCAACCCTGAAAAACAGTTCTTATGTCCATGAGCGATTTGAGATCACATGGCAAACCAATGCTCCCCAAATGAGAGACAGGTGAATATGGAGAATTACTACTTTCCTGGAGGAGAGAAACCTAAAGCTAGTAGCTTCTAACATACAGAAGCTGATCATGATTAGTTTTCTGGACGCAAAATGGACTAACCTCATAGCTAAAAACTTCAAGGGAGTCCAGTCTTAGGAAACCACAAAATTTAGGAATTTTTTTTTCTACAGGAGTCTGAATAGGTTCTCACCATAAAGTTGGGGGAAAATTTTTGCCTCATGCCTTAGGCAGGAAATGAGGGAAAACATTTTGATATCTACTCAAATCATTCTGTTCTCTCTGTAACTTAGGCCATCTGTCAAAGGAAGCAATTTTGCCGAAACCTTATCTGATTGTGGAAAGAGCCTTCAGACACTCCCAGACCCTTCAGGTCTCCTCTTTGACAAAAGAGGAGGAATCGATACTAAGAACATGTTTGAAGTTCATAGTCTAGATATTCTGTTTCAAAAAAAACATGACAGGTATAATCGTAATGATAGGGGACTCAAGAGCTGAAAATAAGCCCTAGTAGGAACTGCAGGTGTGGCCCACCACTCTTGGGAGAGACAGCCGACCTCCTGGGGCACAGCTGGAGACATCCGAGCCATGGTGTCCCGGGGAGAGACAGATGCCGGCCTGCCTGCACGGGGACAGCTAATGGCCCAGGGCAAGAATGCTGCAGTTTTTTATTCTAATTTTCCCTGAATTTCAAAACCCCTCACTGCACCTTGTTCTCTGTTATAAAAAGGCTGGCTGGGAAGGAAACGTAAGATGGTGGATTAGGATATAAACCCGCTGGATGGCCAGCCGTCTGAATAAAGCACCCATAAAGATGCAATCCCTGTCTCTGCTTGTTGGGTTTGGTATATGATGAGCAGCATGAGCGCCATTTTTTTTTCCGGTTTCAATAGCAGAAGAGAACAGTTTCCCACCCCCAAACCTGACCACCATATTGTTAGAAATGTGAGAGAGATAGAGGCGGGAGGTGCCGGATGATCTTATCCAAGTTCCTTCATTTGATGCTGCTCCTACAGGTGGGCTGCCTACAGCCCCGGGGGAGGCAGGAATGGGGTTTTCAAAACAAAAAGCATGGGGTTTGTGGTGGGGGATAGGGAAGGGGTTAGTCTCTTGTTCTTCTGGATGGGTGCCTCAAGGTTTCAGGATGTGAGCTGGGATGCGGGTTAGGTAAAGGGCCGGGCTGTTCCCAGGAGCAGGAGGGTCAGTCTGACCACCGACCATTATGGCTGGTCAGACGTCTATTGTGGGAGGTAGGAGAGAGTTTTGATTAAGCCATGGGCTACCAAGGGCGTCGAGATAACTGAATAATGGGCAGTTCAGTGGGTTGGAAAACTGGCCTGACCCTTTCACATATGAACCAAGCTACAGTATAAAAGCAGTGGATTAAAGTATGAGAGCTGCTAGATCTAGTTTCTACTTAAAAGCTTCTGGGCATACCCAAACACATCAGAGGAGAAATATACAAGGACTCTCTTTGCAGCACAAAGACTAGTAAAAGGGAGGTTAGTATCAATTAACACCTGTCATGAACTGTGTTCCATACGTGGTTGTTGCAGGATAGTTTTATTTACTTGCAGCAAGAAGCAGGGAGTCATATCTTGCTCTGCCTGCCTCAAGGGAGGCTTAGCCATTGCTTATATGCACTGTTTGGTCAATTGCATATGGGTTTCTTCTTTGGGTTGGCAGCTTTCATTGAGTTGAGTTCTGGTTTGGCTCATCCTGTTTACAGCTGCATCTACAAAATACTCTGCAACATTTTAACATTTATAACTGCCCAGACCTTGAGACCCTTGTCCCATCTAACACCTGTATTAAGAAAGAAAGGCATAAAATTACCACTTAAGAGTTACACCTCCAGGAACTAAAAAAAAGAACAGCAACCTGAACTTAAAGAGCAAAATGACTGCTTTGAACTAAAAACCATGGTCAAAGGAAAACGTTCTAATTCATGGCTCAGAAGATGTAACCTTCCTGAGATAGCACTACTTCACAAAATAGTGTTTCATAGATTTATGTAGAATTGAAACGGAACCAGAATAACAAAACCAGTCTTGTAAAGTGAAAAGAAAGTGTCAGGACCACCGTTTCTTGCTTTCAGAACTTTGCACTAAATAAAACAAGACCGTGCAGTGCCGACACAAGGTCAGGCGTTTACATGTATGGGGTAAATTGAGAAATAAGCCCCTGCATTAATGGGCAGCTGATACTTGACAAAGGTACAAAACGGAAAAAGAATACTCTTTTTATAAATTGGGACTGGGCCAAATAGATAGACACACGCAAAGAAAATCAAGGCTGTACACTCACACCACACACTATAATTTGCTAAAAATGATCAAAGACCCAGTACAGCGTTGAACCTGTAACTGACTTAGATGAAACAGAAAAAAAATCCCTGACTTTGGATTTGGCAAAGAATTGTCAGCTGTGACACCAACGGCAATAATGGGGAAAAACAGGTAATTTAGACTTCATCAAATTAATGACTTTTGTGCTTCTAAGGACACCATCCAGAAAGTGAGCAGACCCTTTGGGACCCTGTGCAAAGTTGCTGGGAATATAAAACCATGTTGCCTGTCTGAAAAACAACAGGGCAGTTCTTCAAAAAATTAGGAGCTGAGTTCCATCGGATTTAGCAATTCCACTTCTGTGTAATAACGCTGCAGAGCTGTGAGCAGGGACTCACACTGACACACTCGTGTGTCCACTCATGTTTATGTCAGTGTTATTCACCACGGACAAAAGCTGGAAGTCACCTGTGTCCGTCAGTGGCTGAATGCTTAAAAAAACGTGGCACATACAAGGGGATGTCATTCAGCTTTAAAAACAACAAATTCTGACACATGCTACAACGTGGAAGAATTTTAAGGACGTTATGCTCAGTGAAATCAGCCTGTCACAAAAGGCCAGCTACTGTGTGACTCCATTTGTGTGAGGACCTGGAGTAGTCAAATTCAGGAATGCAAAGTGGAGTGGTGGGCGCCAGGGGCTGGGGGACCGTGAGAACGAGGAGTTGTTTTCCAATTGGCATAGTTTCTGTTTTCAAGATAAGGATTGTTCTGGAGGTTGTTCACAATATCTATGTGCTCCAGACTGCGAACTAAATACACTTTAGAAATGTTGAAAATGTGTTATTGCACGTGTATACGCCCAGAATGAAAAGTAAAAAAAATTAATGCAAGAGAGTGAAAAACACAGTCCACAGAAGGAAGAAAATTATGCAAATTATATATCTGAGAAGGAGCTTGTATTGAAAAATAAGGACAGTTTATAGCTTGATGATAAAAAGTTAAACGAATTAATTTAAAACAGCAAAGAATTGAATACCCATTTTTTTAAAAAAATTGTATTTGTTGATTTCAGAGAGAGAGAGAGAGAGAGGAAGGGGGAGAGACAGACAGACAGACATTGATCTGCTGCTCCATCTATCCATGTATTCATTGATTGCTTCATGTATGTCCCCTGACCAGGGATTGAACCCACAACCTTGGGGCATCAGGACGATGCTCCAACCAACTAAGCTACCCAGCCAGGGCTTAATACCCATCTTTTAAAGTAAAACACACGGATGGCCAAGAGCACTTGAAAAGATGCTAGAAACGATTAGTCATCAAGGAAATGCAAATCAAAACCCTAATGCCACTGCAAAACCATGACAACGGCTAGAATCAAACAGTCCATCGCAAAGACCATAGATAACAATTCCTCTCATATGAACGCCTGAACATGGAAATCTTTAGAGACAGAAAGTAAATTAGGGGTTTGGGGTGGAACCCCTAACACTGGGGAGTGGAGAGGAAGATTGGCAGTTTGGGAATTACAGCTAAAGAAGAAAGGGGATGCTTCTTGAGGCGACAGAAATGTTCAAAAATTGACTGGGGACGATGCAATGTGCTGTGTGTTGGTTTGATATGATTTCAAATCCATTTTTTTATGACACAAATGAAATTGTTTTTAAGAGTGAAGTTGTTTTATATAAAAATGAAATGGTTTTTATAAGTCAATTTGTTGTGGCATAAAGAAACTGCACTGAGGTGTTGTAATTCGACGTCTGTGGCTATGGGCAAGCACTCAGTAGCTCAGCCGCTGAGGGTCCCTGCTGGGGGCTCATGGTGAGAACATCTGAAGAAGCATCTATGGCTAGGGGACACTGAAACTATTAATAGGAATGTATGTGAGGACCACCCAGAGTGTTGGTCTGGGCAAGAATGCCCTTTGCTGGCTTAAATTGCCCTCTGAAGACATTTGGGCATTAGCCCCTGCCAAGATAAAGGTGAGTCTTTCACCAGCAGTGGCTCAGACCCTGAAGTGGCCCCTGGAAGATCATCTTGCCTGTCAACACCAGCGCAGTAGTTCCTACGAATGTGCTGTCACAGCAGAGGACTTCTATTTTGCAGGGGCAGCTCCGGTCTGGTTCGGCTAAGCCATCTCTGCGGACAACCAGCTCAGAAAAGGTACTCTTCAACTTCATTTGAACTGTATTTCTTTCTCCCTTGCCTGGAACAAGCGTAATTAGTCTGCTATTGGTGTGGTGTGTTACTTCTTTGTTGGCTTGTTAAGAGACATTATTTTGGATGATACGGCCTTGTGAAACTATTATATAATTTCTGCAGTGAACTTGTGTTGAATAACTGTTGGCGAAGGCAGTCTCAGTATCTGAGCATTATTTCCCCAAACAAAACACAACGCCAAAGAGCTTTGCAATCCACTCTCTCAGGCATATTGGGATTGGCAGGTTAATCAACACATCCATCACCTCACGTACTTTGTGGTGTGTGTGTGTGTGTGTTGAGACAGTTTGATCCACTATTTCAGCAAATTTCAAGTATACAATAGAGTGTGCATATATCAAACTACCACATTGTCATCTTAAATTATAGACAAAATTTTTTTTAGTCAACTATATACCTCAATAAAGCTGGGGGCGGGGGAAAGGAGTTTCCAAGTGCATCCCATATTTATACAATTTACTGTTTTTCTTATAGCTGTGAAAGTAGGAATCAGTTGCTTTAGAGATATTGTAGTCGTTCACATTTCAAAATTCTCTCGGGACTAATGCAAAACTGATCTAAAATGTCCTCCCAGTATAAACTGTACAAGGCCTATCCAGAAGGTATCCAGCCATGTATTATGAAAAATAGAGGCATTTATTGAAGAAGGTCCAAGACATAAGAAACATTGCACATAGGACAATGACACCTCAGTCCCCTTCAAAGTAGGCACCTTGGGACCTCACACAGTTCTCCCAATCAGCATCAGCTGCCCCATCATCTCTGAACTCTCTTCCCTTTCAAAGGTGATTTTAGTTTTGGGAAAAGCTCACACAGTTCTCCCAATCAGCATCAGCTGCCCCATCATCTATGAACTCTCTTCCCTTTCAAAGGTGATTTTAGTTTTGGGAAAAGCCAGAAGTCACAGCGTGCCAAATCTGGTCTATAGGGGTGCTGAGTCACCTGGGTGATTTGATGTTTTGGCCCAAAAACTCTGCAGGAGACATGATGCACGGGTGGACATATTGTACTGCTGGAGCTGCCAATCACCACTTGCCCATAGCTGCAGCCTTCTGAATCATCTGAATAGTTTCCTTGGAGGACTGTTCAAGCTTAATGCAAAATTTGATGCAGATTTGTTGTTCCACTCTCTCAGTCATTTTGAATGTGACAGCCACACAGTGCACATACTCACTCAATGGGGGTCTACCACCCCCACTGACTAGTACAGTGAGGTTGTCATTGCTCATGTGTGTGCATTCCAGTCCACTCTCCTTGGCTGCCAGATTACACCAGCATCACAGAAACCATTCTCATTATGTTAACAAGGTTGGATTTTTTCTGCACAGACCTGGTACACCTGAGACTGTAACGAACACATCTCATAGCCTGTGGTTAGACGGAGAATTGTCCTTGTGACCAGACTAGGGCTGCTGGGTTCCAGCTTCCCACCAGAGCCAAGCGCTCTGGGATTCTTTCTCTTAAGAACCAAAAGAGTGGGGTTGGGGAAGGGATGGGTGGAAGGCTCAAGGGTTGCCAGAATCAAGACTAAATAGGGCCAGACTCCTTATCACAGACGGTGAGGCAGCATTTGAGTTTTCTGAAGGAAGGTCAGAGTTTCTGTGAGTGGCCTTCCTCTCCTACAGGACAGGATGCCAGACCCTCCTGTTCCAGTCTGGCCTGGCCAGAGCCACCTCAAGTTTTGTACTGGTTCCATTTAGAAAACGAGTTAGGAATTCTCTGTCTGCGCCTGCGCTCACTTGTTAACAAAGAGTTGTGTAAATATAAAAATAAAAATAGATCTGTTTAAACGCAATATTGCAGGATGGGTCAGATTCCTGCCCTCCAGAGGAGTCTGGCTCCACCGAGCCAGAGAGCCTCTCACCGGCTGTCACTCAGGGAGGTGGGTCCTGGGACCTTACCAGTGGGGGCCCTGCCGGGTGAGACGGTGGGGCCCTAAAGCCCCCTTCGCACTTCCCCTCGCGCACTTCGGACCGAGTGCTGTGCCCTTAACGGCCCGCGGTGGCTCTGCCGCAGCCTTCATCACTCTCCCATCAGCACTGGTCGCAGGCGTCGTAGGCAGGGCTCAGGGAGACCCAGGAAACCTGGACTGGGAGACCGCGCCGGGTGCGGGACCGGACAGCGCCGGTCCGCGTGGGCTGGAACTAGAAGTGGCGGGGGCTGCCGTCCGCGGTCACGCTGAGGTCCGTGGTCCTGAGCCCCCTTGAGGGCTCCGCTGGGGGCCCTGTCGTCGCGGCACGTGGCAGCTGGACCCGCGCCGGAGGGGCGGGCAGCCCTGCGCCCGCAGCCTGGCGTCTCCGCAGGCCGTGCGCTGGCCGGGGCAGGGCTCCGGGTCGGTGCGAGGGAGGCGCTGTGGTCTGGGCGCCCGTCCTGGGCCCTGCCCCCGCGCGGCCCTGGACCTTTCGAGTGTCAAGCGATTTCCAGGTCGGCGGCTCAGCGAGATTTCGAGGATGGACGGGAGTGAGAATCAAACTTTATTCAGGCGGCGAAGCAGAAGAGGCCGGCCCGGCCCCGCGCGAAGGACGCGACAAGCACGCGCCTGGTGGGCGCCGGCCACCCCGGTGCAGGGAGAGCGTCCGTCGGTCCGTCCGTCCGCCCGTGCGTGCGCTTCAACGCCGTTGTCGTTGTTGGGGGTGGGGGTCTCCGAGCTTTGGGGCGCCAAAGTCCGACTCCGCCTTCCGCCTGGGAGGGGCCTCGTTCCCGTCCCGGTCCTTTCTCCGTCGTCGCGGCCTTTCGCGCCCCTCAGTCCCTCTTCTACTTGTGCTGTCGGTTTTTATTGTAACGATGGTATAATGAGCTGTGGGATCCGTGTCTGGTCAAGTTTTCCTTTGTCTTGGAATGACCTGGTTCTGGCCGGTCCTTGCTGTTGACCTCTGCGACCACCAGAGAGGTCTTCCCGCCGTAAACACTGCTGCTGGATCTCCAGCGGAGGAGGGGCTCCTCCTTCCTCGCTCCTCTGCTCGGGATTTTCCAACTTCTTTCCCTTCGGCCTCACCTCCTTCCTCCCAACAGGGGGCGCCAGTGTCCCACGGAGTTTTCCAAAGGTTTGCGCAACGGTCTCAAACCCACGACCCAAGTTAGCTCTTTTGGGCCTGGACATAAGTTTCTGAATTTCCAGATCCCTCCCGAATTCTTAAAGCCAAGCTCCTTTCTACAGTTCACACCATCATTATCAACAGTTTGTCCTCCATGGTGCATTTCAAACAGATCTGATATTTAAATATTTATAGTTTTTGCCCAGAGCCATAGATGGATCACTTTTAAAGATTAAATTTGTCTTAAATGATCATCTCAAACCACTTTCCATGAAACCCTTTAACCTCTCCCCCAGGACCTTCCCTGGGCACAGACATCCTATGGGAAGTTCTTTGCGTGGAGGTTCCTCTTTGGAAACTTTACTGGGGGTCCTCACCTGTCAGCACTGCCCCCTCCCTGCCCCCATTTGTCACCTTGAAAACATTTATTCACTTATTTAAGTCACCGTTTTTCAGTAAGGGTAAAATGTATCTAGTGAATAGAGCTCAACATTATAAAATATTTCCAAACAGGCAAGAAAAAGGTAAATTTCAGAAAAAAAAAGTATTCCAGTTTACCAATTCCTTTGTTAAGAATTCTGGTTTCACCTATGCACCCCCATGTTCATAGCAGCACAATTTACAATAGCCAAGTGCTGGAAGCAACCTAAGTGCCCATCAGTCAATGAGTGGATCAAAAAACTGTGGTACATTTACACAATGGAATTCTATGCAGCAGAGAGAAAGAAGGGGATCCTACCCTTTGCAACAGCATGGATGGAACTGGAGAGCATTATGCTAAGTGAAATAAGCCAGGCGGTGAGGGACAAATACCATATGATCTCACCTTTAACTGGAACATAATCAACAAAAGAAAAAAGCATACAAAATATAACCAGAGACATTGAAATTAAGAACAATCTAACAATAGCCAGAGGGGAGGGGGGAGGAGGGAAGGGTTTTCAGGAACCACTATGGAGGACACATGGATATAACCAAAGGGGAGGGTAGAAGCAAGGGAAGGAGGTGGGATTGGCTGGGGTGGGGGCAGTGGTGGGGGGAAAGTGCAGACAACTGTAATTGAACAACAATGAAGTAAAAAAAAAAAAAAAAAAGAATTCTAGTTTCACTATTTTTTTCCCCTCAGGGTGGACAATACGTTTCTGAGGGATGCTCTTCACTTTTGGGTGTTTTCAAGTTAAATACCAGACTTGCATACCACAAATATTCATGTATGATCAATTATTTATAAACCAATTTCTTGCCATGAAAATAATAATTAACTGGCATCCCCCCGCCACCCCCCACCTGCAAAGGAATAAATATTTGAGTTTTTTTGTTGAGCTAGCAAAGTGCCTTACACTTTTCTTGCCTCCCTTCCACATGAATGCTGGGCTTGTAATTCTGTTGGATTGCTCAAACACTGATTTTGTATTATTTCAATATCAAAATTCTTCCAAAGCATCTACAGTGACCCAACCTAAGGCCCCGTTGAACCTGCGAAGGAATGTACTTGAAGGCCCAGTAGATCTTCCTGGGGGGTGTCTCCCTGCCAGTGTCTTACCTGCTCACACCCACAGTGGAAGGAGCCTGCACACTGAAAAGCTGCAGCCCTGGGGAGCTCGGGGTGCTCGGGGCGCTCATGAGCATGAAGGAAGGGGGTGATGCCCTTTCTCAGGTTGTGGTTGTGGTTTTGTAAGTATAGCTATTTTTAGATATTATGTTGGTTTTGCATCCACAGTTTAGGTGCATTCAAGAGTGTAGTTTGTACACATGGAGAAGTCTGTGAAGATCAAGTGTTTTGTCTCATGGACAAAGGTTTTATGAATTTGGGGGGTCTTTTGGGTCAGACTCATAAACTGAAACAGGCTGAGAGTTTCCTCACTGTGAGAATGGAAGCCTGGGGGAGGGGGAGGGGGAGGGGAGTGCTCCTCAGCCTACAGGGGAGGGGTGTGTGGAACGCCCATGTTCATGTTGAGGCCTGCTCAGGTGTCCCTCCCCTACTCCCCAGGACTGTCCCAATCCAGGGGTTCTATCTCAGCTGAGGGTTATGTTCATTTAACTTTCTGAATGTGGGTTTTCTTCTGACTACCATAAAGCAAGTGGTGTATCTTTTTTATTCTAATATTTGTGTTTCTTTTCATAAATTTTTTTCTCTGTTGAATATTGCAGCCCTTTGATTGCTGTGTCCACTAGCACCTGGGCAATTCCATGTAAGTTGATTGAGAGATATGATATAAGCCAAGAAAGTTGTGGAACTAAATGGGATTTTTTTTTTAATTAGGGAAGAAAATCTCAAGATGTGAGAAGGGTCATTTTCAGTGCTCAGGAGTTCTTTTTTCATTTTTAACTCATGATTATTTGCGCTTGTCCCTAAAGTATTGTGATATTTAAAACACTACATTAATTTATTTTCATGACTGTGAGGGAAAATCAACTGAATTTGTGTTTTTATTGATCCGAGGGAAACACCTCAAAGCTTGTGTAAATCTTTGTAATTCCTAGCCATTTTCAGGGCTTAACTGCAAGATGCTACAACACTTTTTCCACTTACAGTTGACATAAAATATTATATGAGTTTCAGGTGTATAACATAGTGTTTAGACACTTTTATATCTTACAAAGTGGCCACCCCAGTAAATTTAGTACCCATCCGACACCAGACGTAGTTATTACAATATTATTGACTATATTTCACATGCTGTACTTTACATCCCCATGACTATTCTGTAACTACCAATTTGTACTTCTTAATCCCTCCCCCTTTTTTTCACCCATCCACCCTGATCCGGCCCATCTGGCAACCATCAAAATGTTCTCTGTATCTGTGTTTGGGTTTTTTTGACCCTTTTGTTTTGTTTTTTAGATTCCACATATAAGTGAAACCGTATGGTGTTTGTCTTCCTGACTTACTTCACTCAGCACAGTACCCCCTAGGCCCACCCACGTTGTTGCAGATGGCGGTGTTTCCTTCTTTATTGTGGGGAGTCGCATTCCATTGTCTGCATGCAGCCTCTCCTTCCTTCATCCATCATTTACTGATGGGCGCTCAGGTTGCTTCCCTGTCTTGGTTACAGTGAGTGATGTTGCAGTGAGCATACCGACACGTATGTCTTCCTGATTTAGTGTTTTGGGTTGTTTCTTCAGGTAAATACCCAGAAGTGGGATTGCTGGGTCCTTCTTTGTGACTAGTGATAGCCTTTGTTTTCAACTCAGTTTTATCTGGCATAAGTATTGCTAACCCAGCTTTTTGTTGTTTTTTCCATTTTCATGAACAAACTCCATCCTTTTCTTTCAGTCTCTGGTTTTCAGTCCGAAGTGAGTCTTTTGTAGACACCATCTTTAAGGGCCATATTTTGTTATGCATTTGGCCAACCTATGTCTTTTGGTTGGAGTATTTAGACCATTTGCATTTAAGGTAATTGTTGATAGATATGTATTTATTGCCATTTTATTATTCATATATTTTTGTTTTTCTTTTACTTACAGAAGTTCCTTTAGTTCCTGTAACATTTTCTGCTTCATCTAATTACTATTGATTTCCTCTAATGTATACTTCATTTCAATTACTGTATTCTTCATTTCTTTTCAAAAATAATTTTCCCTTTGCGAATTTGTTTTATTTATTGATATTTTTAGAGAGAGGATGTGAAAAGAGAGAGAGAAACATCAGTTTTGTTGTTCCACTTATTTATGCATTTATTGGTTGATTCTTTTATGTGCCCTGACCAGGGGTTAAACCTGCAACGTTGGCGTATCACAATGATGCTCCAACCAACTGAGCTACCCGGCCAGGGCCTCTTTATTTCTAATTGGTTATTTTTTAATCTCCATTTTCATGTTTCCTATCTCTCTGTTGCAGTTTTCGCTGAGATTGTTGAGCATACCTACAACCATTGTTTTGAACTCTGTATCTGGAGATCGCTTGTCTCCATTTTGTTTAGTTCTTTTTGGGAGTTTTGTTCTGTTTTTTCATTTGGGGATTGTTTCTTTGTCTCCTTGTTTTGACTGCTTCCCTGTGTTTGTTTCTCTGTGTTAGGTAGAGCTGCTAAGTCTCCTGTTCTTGGTGAGTGGCCTGATGTAGTACTTGTCTTATGGGGCCCAGTGGTGTCATCTCCCTGGTTGCCCGAGCCAGGTGTTCTGCGTGTGTTTCTTGTGTGGGCTGTGTTCACCCTCCTGTTGTAATTCAGACTTGATTGCTGTTGGCACATCAGTGGGAGATTGGCCCTCAGGCTGATTGGTTGGGACAACTGGCCGTGACTACAGTGGAGGAGCTGTTGTGCAGGGGCTGACCCTGACAAAGCATGGTTTGCCTTTGCGGGCTCTGGTGTTTGGTGAGACTGCCCTTTGTGTGTGTCACTTGTGGAGGCGAAAAGGTGGTGTTCTAGTGTGCTCTGAAGTTGACCAAAGGATGTATTGGTTTTGGGGCCTCTTGGGGATGCCTGGGAGAGGCTAAGCTGCGAACTGAGGCTGGTTGCTACATGGAGCATGCTGAGGCCAGATGCAGCTTGTCTGGGGTTTGTGAATCTTTGAAAAACTTTAGGAAAGTCCACAGCATGAGCCAAGATAGGTCATTTGTATGGAAAGGCCACTGGAAGTGGCTTGGGTGGGCTGGCATGTTGGTGGGGCAGAGTCTCAGGGAATCACTAGGGCAGGGGGAGCAGAGCCAGGTTGATGGAGACTCAACTATGACGCCTACCTGCACCTGCAGGGTGAGGGCTCAGCCAAGGAACAATGGCTTCTTCCAGAACTTCTGTCTGGGAGAAAGCTCCCCCTCCAGCCATTGCCTGATGCTAGATGATTCACTTCCTCCCCATATGTCCCTGGTGCTTTTCAAGCTGCTACCCTAGTCCTGGAGCTTAGAGAAATTGAGTTTACCAGTGAGAAAGCTTGTGCACTGGTCCTTCAAGAGAAGCACCTGGGACAGCCAGAAGTTATGGGGACTTCGCTTGCCAGGGTTAGAACTCAGTTTGGGCTCCCTGCCACTCAGTGGGGACCTCCATAGCCAAGATATTCCTCCCCAATTTAAAAAATATATATTTTATTGATTATGCTATTATAGTTGTCCCAATTTTGCCCCTTGCCCCCCTCCACCCAATACCCCCATTCCTTCCATCAGTCCTCCCCTTAGTTCATGTCCATGGGTCATGCATATAAGGTCTTTGGCTTCACATTTCTTATACTATTCTTAACCTCCCCCTGTCTATTTTGTACTTACCATCCCTGTACCTTTTCCCCCATCCCCCCTCCAGGTGATCTCCATATCTATGATTCTGTTTCTGTTCTGGTTGTTTTTTTAGATTCGATTGTTGATAGTTGGGAATTTGTTGCCCTTTTAATGTTCATAGTTTTGATCTTTTTCTTATATAAGTCCCTTTAACATTTCATATAATAATGACTTGGTGGTGATGAAGTCCTTTAGCTTTACCTTGTCTGAGAAGCACTTTATCTGCCCTTCCATTCTAAATGATAGTTTGCTGGATAGAGTAATCTTGGATGTAGATCCTTACTTTTCATCACTTTGAATACTTCTTGCCTTCAAAGTTTCTTTTGAGAAATTAGCTGACAGTCTTATGGGAACTCCTTTGTAGGTAACTCCTTGCATTTCTCTTGTTGCTTTGAAGGTTATCTCTTTATCTTTAACCTTTGACATTTTAATTATGATGTGTCTTGTTGTGGCCCTCTTTGGGTCCAACTTGTTTGGGACTCTGTGCTTCCTGGACTTGTATGTCTATTTCCTTCACCAAATTAGGAAAGTTTTCAGTTTCTTGCTTTTCCATTTCTCCTTCTGGCATCCTTATGATTCGGATGCTGGTACATTTGGAGATGTCCCAGAGGGTCCTTACACTAACCTTGTTTTTTTGGATTCTTTTTTTCTTCTTGCCATCCTGATTGAATGCTTATTTCTTCCTTATGTTCCAAATCACTGATTTGAGTCCTCCCCTCCACTGATAGTTCCCTATAGATTTTTCTTTATTTCACTTAGTGTAACCTTCATTTCTTCCTTTATATTGTTGTTACACTCAATGAATTCTTTGAGCATCCTGATCACCAATGTTTTGAACTCTGCATTTGAAAGGTTGGTTATCTCCGTTTTGTTTAGTTCTTTTTCTGGGGTTTTGTTCTGTTCTTGAATTTGGGCCACATTGCTTTGTCTCCTCGATTTGACAGCCTCCCTGTGTTTGTTTCTGTGTACTAGGTAGAGCTGCTTTGACTCCCTGTCTTAGTAGCGTGGCCTATTGTAGAAAAGGCACCTATACCTTCTGCAGGGCAGAGACTTAGGTAATTGCCAGGGTGGGGCAACCTGCTTCACTGCTTTGTGGCTCTGTGTCTGGGGAGGGCTTGGCGAGGGGACTGTACTGGTGCCTGGCATCTGGAGGTTTACCTGGTACTTGCCCAGTTTCCACTCACTTCACCCACTTCCTGGATGTGACTGGCACCCGTCCAGCTATTGCCCTCGTGGTGAATCCCAGAGCAGGTGGATCTGTGTACATTCTAAGTCTATGTGGGACTTTTAAGCCAAGTCTCCTGAAGATCTGGCAGTTTCTTCCACTGCCTCATCCCCCACTGCTTTTTACAACTAGAAGTTGTGGCATTTTATCTTCCTGGCACTGGAACTCTGGGCTGTGTGGTGTGGCCTGGGGCTGGGATAGTTCACTCTCAAGGTATCCCTCCTGATTTTTATCCACCATACATGAATGTGGGACCCTCTGTGCTGCCACTGCCTCTGTGCACCACACCAAGTCTCTGTGTCTCCCCACTTGTCTCTACAGCACTGCCCCTCCTACCTGTCTGGATGAATGTGGCTTTTCTAAATCCTCGGTTGTTGGACTTCCATACAGCTTGATTTTCTGAACGATTCTGGGTGTTATTTGTTTTGAGATCTAGTTGTAATTCTTTCTATGGTTGTGCGAGGAGGTGAAATGTGTCTACCTTTGCTTCCATCTTGACCAGAAGTCTTATGGCTTAATTTTGTTTTATCACTGAATGGTATTTCATCACATGGATTTAACACTGATTGTTTGTTTACTCTTGAAAGACATTTTGCTTAACTCTAACTCTTGCCAATTATGAAAAAAGCACCTACAACCATTCACATGTAGGTTTTTGTGTGGGTATAAGGTTTCAATTCATTTATGTCAATACCTAGGAATATGATTGCTGAATCTTACTGTATGTAGTAAGAGTATATTTAATTTTGACAGAAAGTTCCTGTTTTCAGTGTAGGCATGCCCAATTCTATTTCCATCAGCAAAGAATGAGGATTGCCTGCAGCTTTACATCTGTACTAGTATCTGGTGTTCTGTGTTTGAATTTTCAGCATTTGGTAAGTATGTGGTGACATCTCTTTGTTTTATTTGTAATCTCCCAGTGATATATGTTGAGCACATTTTCATATTGCTTATTTCCCAGCTGCACTTTTCTTTGATGAGTTGTCTGTTCAAGTCTTTTGCCCATTTCTATTTAGATATCTGTCTTATTGCTGAGCTTTAAGAGGTTTTTTTAGATAGCAGTCACTTATCAGATAAGTGTTTTACAAAAAGTTTTCTCCTAGATTGGGACTTTTTATTTTCATTCTCTTAACACTTTTACAGAGCACCAGTTTTTCATTTCAATGAAGAGAAACTTATTATTTTCCATTATGGACTTTTTTTGTGTCTTATCTAAAAATTCATTATTAAAGACCAAGTCACCAATACTTTCTTATATGTTATCTTCCAGGAGTTTTTCATTTTTGCATTTCGATCTATAATATATTTTGAGTTAATTTTTGTCAGAAGATTAAGGTGTACATTTATCTTCCTTTTTGTGTTTGTGTTGCTTGTAGATATTCATTCTATCAAGCAGTATTTATTTAAAAGACTTTATTTTTCATTGAATTGCCTTTCCCCCTTTGTCAACTGTCCGTTCACTATATTTGTGTGGGTCTATAGGAAAACAATTGACTAGTGCATCCTTCAGCCTTGCTGTATTTGTATTCATTTCAGGCATTATCTCTGTTGTTGTTTCAGAATTTTTACATAGAGTCATGTCATATGGAGCAAAGATAGTTTTATTTCTTGCTCTCCAGTCTGTGTACCATTTTTTTCTTATCCTTTTCTTATTACATGGGCTTCCACTGCAGTGTTGAATGGGATTGGTGAGTGGAAACCTCCTTGCCCTGTTCCTAATTTCACCAGAAAAGCATCTAGTTTCTGATCATTGAGTACGATGTTAGCTACAGGTGTCGTGTAGATGTTCTTTCTCAAGAAGAAATAGCACTCCTCTATTACTGGTTTTTTACTGAAAATGGACATTGGATGGTATCCAATCCTTTTTCATGTTCCTTTTCCCTCTTATTGAATATGATAATAATATTTTCTGTCTTCCTTCATTTCTTAGTTATCTTGACTGTTTATCAATTTTATTAAATTAATTTTTTCAAAGGACCAGCTTTTGGTTAAAAACAAGACTTGTTTTTTTTTTTTTCATTTTAAAACTTTAAATATTTTTTTATTCCAGTCTCTTATTGCCTGCATGGTTTCTAAAAAGAAGTATTATTTAATTTTGATATTTTTATCTATAAATAAGATGTGTTCCTCTGTCTTTTAGAAAATCTCTGTCTCTCCTTTTTTTTTTCTAGTTTGACTACAATATGCTTGGTGTGCATTGTTTTCAATGTTTAAAGGTCTTTGAGCCTGGACCTACAGTTTACCATCTATGATTAGTGTTTGGAAAATCTCAGTGATTATTACTTCAGTTACTTCTATTCCTTTTTGTCTTTCTTTTCCTTCAGGTATTCCTGTTGCATGTGTTCAGCCTTCTACCATCGCTCTGCAATTCGAGGATATTGTTTTCTGTCCTGTTCTTTTTTGTCCTTGCATTAGCCTTTGGTGAAATAGACTGTTTTCAGTACAGGCCTTGTTAAGGACAGAACATTTGTGGCATGTTTCCATTTTTATTTTTTAATCTTTTTTAAAAAGATTTTATGCATTTATTTTTAGAGAAAGGGGAAGGGAGGAAGAAAGAGAGAGAGAGAAACATCAATGTGTGGTTACCTCTCACATATCCCCAACTGGGGACCTGGCTTGCAACCCAGGCTTATGCCTTGACTGGAAATCAAACCGGTGACCCTTTGGTTTGCAGGCCAGCACTCAATCCACTGAGCCACACCAGCCAGGGCTGGGGCATGTTTTAAAGTGCTGTTTCCCTCCTCAGTTTTGGAAAGAGTGTTTTGCCTATGCCCTTAATATTCTAATAAAAGTTGTTTATTTCTGGCGTGTTTTTTTTTTTTACTTTTTTCTATGGGGTCAAGAATGACAACTTTCAAGTTTCGTAAATACCAGACTAGAAACCAGAATTCTCTGCCTAGTTGTTGATGATTGACAGATGACAGCTTTACAGTCTCATTCACCCACATCTACACAAAGTGCGAGTGCCTAGGTGCTCCTTCCTTTAAAGGTGGCAAGAGATTCAGCACTCTGATGTCCTGATCTTGTGAGTGAACCATAACTAACCTACCAACTAACCTCCACTTTACAAAAAGTCCAAGCATCTCTTCTTGCTCTCTCAAGCCAGTTCATGACTGCTGGAGAGGCCTGCCTTGTCTTCTCCACATACCTCAGTTGTGGAAGTAATAAGCCCTTCATACACTCTTGGCCCTGTGTGCTGCCATCACCGAAGGGATTCGACATGTGCTCAGGGCTCGAGGTACCATGCTGTCTCACTCCACGTGGGAGCTTGGGAACTAGACAACTTGGGAGTGCAGCCTCTAGGGTGTCTGGTCGGGAAACACATACTCCTGTAAAATGAAAACAGAGATCTTATGTCCTTTTGAAGGAAAGCACTGCTGAATCCTGCCATCCATGTATGTTAGACTCACAGGCAAATTCACCGTTAAACCTTTGGATTTCACTGAACACAGTTGCAATCAGCAACTCACAATCTGATCCTCAAAGTCGAGAAGGTGCAGGGTGGCATTCTGTTTCTTCCGTAAAGAGCACT
>VMDR010020030.1:0-17867 GCA_007922815.1 Macrotus californicus
AGGGGAGGTGAAAAAGGAAGAGGAAGAGGAAAAGAAGAGAAGAGAATGTCCTGGGGAAGGACAGGGATGGGGAAAGGCACAGGCTTGCTCCATAGAGAGCCACACTGTGTCCTCTGGCCTGAGGGCTTTTATCTGCAGGTATCAGAGAAGGATCTCAATAGAATAGTCATCAGCTTCTCCAGGTGTGTCTCCTCAGGGTTGTGGTCTCCACTGACCGGTGGGCACCAGGGTAGGGGGTGATCAGTCAGTGCAGCCGGTTCTGATGTCAGCTGAGGCGTCCCTCTCCCTGGTTTTGCTGCTTTTCTGAGCCTGGATCTGAAACACAGCTGAGGCCAAGATGCCATCTCCAGGGGTTAATGCTTAAGGGAGTGGCCTTGCGAGGGCTCATAGTTTTGCCTGTTGCTAGGCACCTGGAGCTCTCCAGCCTGGGGACCCTCTGTACCTGGCCCATCATTCCTGCTCTACTGTCGCCCATCTAACTGCCTACTACAATAAGTTCGTTTATTGTATTTGGTCGGAAACCGTCTCCCTGCGATGTGCTCCCACTGGCATTAGTTCTGCCCTGCAAAACAATGAGAGTAGCCATCTGTGGCAGCTGTGCGTGCATACCAAGTGCTGAGCATGACCTCATTTAATCCACATAACCACCCTGTGGGGTAGACACTGTTATTATCACTCTTTTGTGGAGGAGGCCGCAGGTGCTCAGAGAGGTTCAGCAACTTGGCTGGCATCACACAGCTGGTAAAGAGCTGAGCTGGGATCCAAATGAGGCTTGTCCTATTCTGTCCCTTAACTCTTACACAGTCGCCTCCTATGGCAGCACACCTTTATGTATTAAAGGCAGATGTCATGGTCCCCTGGTCGTCTCCTTTCCACTCTAAACCTCTTTGTTCTTTCAACAAGTGCTTGCACAGATCTGGGATTTGGCCGTGTATGTATGACAAAAGAGACCTAAAAACAGGCCCACTGTGACACCAGATTTTCTTCCCTGATACAACAGAGAACATCGTGGGAAGAGGTCCTCCTCCCCCTCCCACCTTCCTTCTGTCTCAGATGCAGCGTGGGGACAGTTTGTGGCATGGCACTGTCACGACCACAGAGGAGCAGAGAAAGGTTTGCAGAGATGCTGCCAAGTGTCCTGAATCATCTTCCCGTGACTCCTGTGCAGATATCTTCATGTCTGTAGAGTGATGATTCTCCCACCAGAACAAGTACAGACTCCCCCAGAGGCTTGTGAACGTGTGGGTGCTGGGCACCCTCCAGAGGTTCTGACTCAGTGGATCTGGGCTGGGGCCTGAGGACCTACATTTTTAGCAAGTTCTGGGGCCATTAGATGAGATTTCTGTTACCTGAAGCCAAAAGCATTCCAACTGGGGAAAATAGTCACCATGCCCTGAGCATGCGCCTTGAGTACTTTTTAATCTACAGCTCACCTCATTTCATCTTCACATGGCTATGAGGTGGCAGTGATAAATTTCCATTTTCCAGATAATCATTCTGAGACCCAAAGAGGCAAGCTGACTTGCCAGAGGTCCCACAGCTGGCAAGAGGGCTCCCAGGTCCAGCTCCCTGTCCCTGTGTTGCTGTGTGTCGGAGCAGGCTCTGTCAGTGGGTCCCCAGGCAGCGTGCCTTGGGCTCGAGGCTGCACACTGCCCAGACTGAAGTCACACAGCTTCCACAGGCCTTTGCTTCATCTCAGATGAGATCTGTGGAAAGGAAGCAGCAGCCCCTCCCTGTATCACTATGGCCTCCTCTGGGGGCCACTGCAGCTTTTCCGTGCTGGAGGTTTGGGGATGAGGGCTGAGGCACAGGACAGTAGCATCCTGGGACATCAGGACACGAGAAGGCTGAGGAAGGCTGCAGATTCTGAGGGAGGAAGGCTGTGAAGAGAGGCTTTCCAGTGCCCCAGGGGAGTGACCCATGGGGGCCTTTCTATGAATTTGACGATGCTTTTGTCAGAAGTCAGTAGTCCCCAAACAACAGGCAAGATTATCCAATCTCCGTGATTTTGGCAACCCAGCTACACAATTGCTTACTTAATATTTTAAAATTATCATCTAAAAAGGCTTAGCCATATTTATTATAGAGGAAAGCTCTCCCCACCATCAACGAGGAAGAGCAGCACTTGCCAGAAATGGAGCCCCCCAGATCCCTTGCAGGTTGCAGTGCGTTAGAACATGTCGGGACACATGACTTCAAGTCCATGGAAAGGGAGTGGCTGCCTGGAAAGAAGTTGACTGTTACAGACTGAACTGTGTCCCCCGCCTCAAGTGTACATGTTAAAGCCCTAACCCCCCAAATGTGACCATATTTGCAGATGGGACCTTCAAGGAGGTGACTGAGGTTAAATGGGGTCATAAGTGTGGGACCCTGACCCAGTAGGACTGGTGGCCTTATGAGAAGAGCCACTGGGGATGCACGCGCACAGGAAAGGAATGCCATCGAGAAAATGACCATCTAGTGTCCAAGGAGAGAGGCCTCGGGAGAAACCAGCCCTGCTGTCATCTTAGTCCTGGACTTCCAGCCTCCCGAACTGGGAGAAATAAAATTCTGTTGTGTAAGCCCGAGTCTGTGGTCTTCTGTTATGACAGCCCAAGCTGATGAAGACAGTGACAGAAAGCTTGAGCCTGGTACCACCCACCGTGATAGGACATGGGAGCCAACCGCGTCAGCATCACCAGGAGCTCCTGAGAAATGCAGACTCTCGGGCCCCACAGCAGACCTGCTGGACCAGAATCTGCATTCTGAGAAGTCCCCCCCACCCTGTGACTCAGGGACTTTAAGCGACACCCTGTTTATCAGGTGGAGGTCCCCAGAAGGCTCCAGAAACACCAGCGGTAATTGGCGTCTCTGCGCCTGTGTGCAGCGGTCCTTCCTGGTAGAAGTGCGTAAACAAACAGCCTGAGAGGAAGTTTCAAAGGTTTTATTACACAAACCGCTCAGCTTCATCCATAAAAGACACATCACAGAAATGTTTTAGAAATCAAACCGGTTTTATTGAAACAACAGCTATGTGGTCCCTGTTCATGCAAAGCACTATTTTTTTTTTTTTACAATAAACGTTTGTACATAGAAAGTAGTAAAATACATCATTTTTCATAGAAAAAAAGCACACACGTAAGCTGAGTGAGCCTACAGACACTGTGAAATGTCAGAACAATGGGACAGGGTCTGGAGCCAACCAACACTCTTCAGGTGGGGGCAGGAGACCCAGAAATGCCGCTGGCCTGATGGGCCATCTTTTCATGGGCTAAGTGCCGATGGCACAATGGGCCCCTGATTACAGGGCTTATAATTTTCGTCTTAGTTTTCATTTTCCAAAGAAAAATGGTTCCAGTTTCAAAATGTTCATGAAGATGAAAAAAGACACAAGTCTGGCTCTGGGAGAGGACTTTCTGTTCCGGCGATGGGCCCACATACTGAGGCATGCAGGAATCCGGGGACGCAATTTAAAACGAGGGGGTCTACTCACTCTGGAAACTTCAGATTCTGCCACGGGCGCGAGGCAGCAAGAGCAAACCCTCTGACGTTCCCCTGGACGGTCACTAATTCCAACCCCCGCCTTGCAGGCTCGACGTAGGCACAGCCACAAAAGGCTGGTGACAAGCAGAAGTCCGACACATAATATCCGGAAGTTTCCCAGTACCTCAGAGCTTTGGAGGTGACCAGACAGTGTCGGACAGGCTGAGCAAATTCCTTTGCTGTGACAGTTGGGTGGGACAGCCAGAACTTGTGAATGACCACAGGCCCACAGCGAAAGCACGGGCTCACTCATTGCAGTGAGGTCCCACAGAGAGCTTCATCGCTAATGCAAACCCCCTGAAGAGGGAGGGGAGAAGCTATTTACCTTCAGTTTTTGCATTGATTAGGAATGCACTCAAGAATGCACCAGGTTTCTGCCACCCCCCTCCCCTCACTGCCGATTCCTTTGCCTTTGAAATGTTTTGATGAAGAGTGAAATCGAATTTGAAACTGGGTTCGCCAAAGGGATCTATCAGCCAGCCTGGTGCTGGAAGGTGGAATTTTACCTTCTGTAAAGAAACGCTATTTACAAAAGGGTATTTTATTTCACTGTGGGTTTTGGTCTGGGCTCATGAAGAACTTTTATAAAGTGATGGGAGCCAGAGAGCACCACACTCCTCGGAGCCTCAGGAACATTTGGCAAGAGCTGTTCCACAAAAACAGGAAGAGAAATCCTTCTAGAGTGTTACCCTCTCTTGTGGTTATTACGCCGCAGGACGATTTCATAACCACAAACTGCTCCTCTTCCCAGAGCTGCTAACCTCGGCGAAGCAGGCCCTAAGGAATCCATTCCTCCCACTGCTAAAAAATAGGTCATCCAACACAAGGCGAATCTGCACATTTAATTGTCATTTTTTAAAAAGCAGCAACCGAACAGCGCTTTCTGGGCTGTTCTTAGACACCTCAGTGAAACCAACAGAGACCGAGAGTTTTTTTGTCGTTGTTGCTTAAGTGGGATTCAAACGGAGTCGCTTGCGAGGCAAACACCCTGGCGTGAACTGGGACCCACCAACCAGCCTGGGCTGGAAGTGAGCCACGATGGGGAGGGGGTGAAGAAAGGATCCTGATTCATTAGTCCTCAATGAGACCAAACGTCACGGCAGCAAATAGACGAGCCACGTGGACGAACGGAAGGACAAAGACGAGATAAATCTCTGGAGTTACTACAGAACTCTAAAAACACCAGCACTGCTGTATAGAGAGCCAGCCCGCTCGGGGCAGGACTCCAGCCAGGACGGGGGCCAGGGCGGAGCCTGAGCCTCACTTCTCCAGCCCCCTGTTCGGCCCATTTGTCTGACCAGCAAACATTAAATCGTTTTTCTCCATTGGTAGGGATGGACTGTGCTTTTACATTTTTTAAATAACTACCTTCTACCCCATTCCTGAAACTCCCCTGTGTGTGCTCAGTATGCCACCTCCTGCTCCCAGAAGGCCTAGCGCTGTGAGCTCCATGCCTGGTGCCCCCTCTGTGGGTTTGGAATCCTCTCCCCCCGCAGAAGAACACATGGGAAGGGCCCTCTAGGGTGACTGTGTGTGCAGAGGCAGCACCAGAGGAAGCCCCCAGGCCTCAGCAGGACCAGTCACCCCTTGTCCAGCCGGGCCCTGGAGGATGCTGTCATTCCCCGGCACAGAGATGAGACAAGGCACAGAGGATGTGACATTGAGCACCACTCAGAGGAAGTTTCCTGCCACTCCACATCCCTAGCCCACCCCAAAATGATAAAATAAAAATAAAAAGCAAAACCCAGAAGCCCTCTGGAAGACCCCCCTTCTCCCCAGCACCAGAAGTTCATGGCCTGACAGCAAAGATCCGGAAGGCCTTTCCGTCTCGAGGGGTCCTCAAGCTGCAAAAGAAGGGAGAGGGCATGTTATCTGTAGGAGGACTTTCTATAGGGACTCGAGCTGGGAAGGGAGCGTGGGGTGCCCCTCCGGTCCCTGTGGTGGAAGAACCACGGCTGAGGGACACTTCCCCACAGCTGCTGGAAAGAGAGTCTGCCCCAGCCAGGAGCAGCTGGCCAATTCCATCCTTTCTGCCTGGGTCTGAATCTAGGTCAGGGTTGTTAAGTTATTTTCTTTAAACTCTGGGATTTATTGGCCCCAGTCTGTCTGAATTGAATTCGCCCTCTAAGACTTCTGCCTGAGTTTTGCTAACACCTGTCAACTGAAATAGCGGCCATCTGGCTGACCGATTAACAGGCTGGCATTATGACAGTGATGCATGGCTGCTGTTATTAAAACGGGCACTTCGACCGCGTGCAGATTTCATGCCGAGCACTGTGCAAAGTGCTTCGTAAACACCTTTTACCTTCCTCTCCAGGTAGGTGCTGTTAAGCTTCCCATTTTATTGGCAAGGAGATTGTGCAATTATCCCCACGATCCAGCTTTAAATCATTGTAATCACCCCCAGAAGATCTTTCAAGCCCATTTATAATCAATTCCCCTCCTTCCGGGCCTTGGCAACTTCTGTCCCTACAGATTAGCCCACTCCAGGCATTTCAGGTAAATGGGACCCTGCGCCACGCGGCCTTTTCTGGCCGGCTTGTTTCAGCTAGCGTGACGTTTTCGAGGTTCAGTGTTGCGGGAGCACGACCAGCACTTCATTCCTTTTTACTGCCAAATGGTACTCTGTGATGAGGACACCCCGTACTTCACTCGCCCTTTCTTCAGCTGATAGGCATTTAGACTCTTTCCACCTTCGGCTATCACAAATGATGCTGCCGTGAGCGCGTGTGTGCGAGCGTGTGTGGGCATTCATTTTTGGTTCTTTTGGGTGGACACCTGGGCGCAGACTTGCTGGGCTGTAAGTTAAATGCCTGTTTAATTTTTTTTAACTGCCACGCTGTTCTCTGTAGGGGCTGCACCACTTTACATCCCCCGTGGCAGTGCCTGAGGGGTTCCCGCGTCTTCACACCCCTCCGACATGTGTCACTGTGTCACGGCCACTGGTCGTGGCTTTCCGTGCACAGACGCCTTTCTCAGGCTTTTTGTTCAACTGCATGGTATTCTATTGTATTAAAGTATTATAATATACTTAATGGAGTCCTTTTTGATAGATATATAGTTATTTCCAAGCTTTTGTTTCTGCAAACAATGCTATGGAGAATAGCCTTGTCCAAGACTTTTTGCAGATGTTTGAGTGCGCCCGCCGGAGGACGGGCTCCCAGAGGCACAGTTGTTGGATGGAGTGATGTGGGCACTCGCAGTCTGCCCGGCTCTCCAAATCGCCCTCCGTGATGGCCAACCCACTGACAACTCCCATCAACCATGCGTGAGGCAGCCCGAGCAACCCGCAGGCTTGCCAGCACAGCACGTCATCCGGCTTTTTGTTCTCAGCCCTTCTGAACAAGGAACAGCCTCCAAACGGTTTTCATTTGCATTTGCTCATTAAGAATGAGTTGAGTATAAGATGAAAACGTGATTTCCTCAGAGCTTCCCGTCCAGACAAGAGGGATCCAGGCTGGACACTGCTGGGCTAGACAGACGGCCTTGCCCTCTCAGGCTGCTTGCTAAGGTCAGAAATCCTCGGGGAACACACTGCTGGGAATTCCCATCCCCCCACCCTTCCTGTGACAGCCTCGGGCTTTTGGCTACTCTGGGATTGAACTTTTGAAACACAGATCAGATAGGAGCCCTCAGTGAGATGGAGCTGTGAGGAAAGGCCCAGGGCCCAAAACAGCAGAATGCTTGGCCCAGTGGCCTCACGTCCGCTGTCCCCACCAGACAATGTGGTGGTGGGGGGAGAGTGGCTGTGCAGGGGCTTGATTTACTGCATCTGCCCTGCTGGTTTCTGGAAAGCTCAGGCCCCAGGGCCTTCCTCAGCGCACCAGGTGGCAAGATTTCCCCGGATTCTTTGCCCTAATGAAAAGCCTGGGAGAACCACCCAGAGCCACAAGGCGCTTGGCTCTTCCGCATGGTGGGCCAACCACACAGGGGAAAATCACCAGGCTTTGTGTCTCCTCTGACTACGGCGAATTCTACAGATGGGGCAGCGGGTTCTCCCATTCACAGGGCCCCACACGGCACAGGGATGGGGGCCCCTTCAGGCTGTCGTCCAGACAGGCACCTCAAGGTACGCGGAAGTCTTGCTTGGACCTACCGAGAAGCCCCACTGAACAACTCGCCCACCTTGGAGGCGAGAGCAGGCCTCTGACCTGGGCATGTATTTCTTCACACATGACACATTGTGCCAAGACTGCCACCGGGGTCAGTGTGACGCTGCCGGTGTTGGTCCCTGCACTGCCTCAGGCAAGGGACCCCTCATTTTGGGTGCTGGAGAGCCTTTAGAGAGTCGATTTGTTCATGCCTCAAATACTTACTAAGCCCCACTCCCTCCAGGTGAGCTGATAGTTGTGCATGTTTCAAATGAGTGTGATTTGAGAATTTATAAAATAACCTATTTTTCTATGTCTTGCCCTCTGATTCTGTTTTTGGATTAGTTTGTAACTCCCATACTTATGTGAAGGGGGTGTAAATCAGCACAGCATTTCTGGGCAATTTTCATAAAATATATTGAACAATTTTAATAGAGGGTATTAAATAATTTTCATAAATGGTATTAAAAATCCCTCAATTGGTTCTGAACAAACTCAGCAGTTTGTCATTCAACCGTGTTTACTGAGTGCCTACTATGTGCTGGACATGGGGTTAGGAATTGGGGACATGGGGTTAACAGAACTAAGGGGGGTTCTTTGCTTCATGGAGCTTGCAGTCTGGGTGTGGGGGAAAAACAGCCAAACATGAGTACATTTCAGAGGGTGTCGTGCCTAAACAATACCGCACTGTGCAGAAGCGGGTGGGGCTGGCACCCGGTGTGACCTCGCATGGTCGGGGGACGGGATTTTGTTCTCATTGCAAGGGAAAGCCATCGGGGGCAAGGTTCAAACGGGAGAGAGACACACTGTGCACTGCATAAAGAGGTCAGTTTGGCAGCTGTGCCTGTTCTACCCACAGGAAGTTACCTAAAGAAGGTGCTAATGAAGTGCACGGGCTTGTGCAAGGATGTTCTCTGTGGCGTTGCTTAGCACGTAAGTAAAAGGGAAACAGCACAGTGCCCATCGATGGGGCAAAGACATGGCGGTCTCTCCACACAAGGGACAGTGTGTGCCCCTGACACAACGGGGTGGCCGCTGAACAGGGCTTGGAAAGACAGCCACACCCTGTGGCTGACTGAAAAAAACAATTACAGAATGCTACCAACGGTATGATCCCATTTTATAAAACAATTGAAAGTATGGTGTTGGTGTGTAATCAGAAAAAATTTGGAAGGAAGCAGAGCAGAATGTGCACAGTAGTTCTTTGTGAGCATTGGAATTCCAGAGATAGTAACTTCTTAAAATTAGTTGCAGTATTTTTAAAATTTCTCTGATCTTATTTTAAAAAGAAGGAAAAAAAAAAGGAAGGAGGAGGGGGGAGGGAGAGAGAAGGAAGAAAGGAAAGAAAGAAGGAAGGAAGCAAGGAAGGGAGAGACAGAGGGAAAACCAACATAGAAATTCCCCTGTATAATTTGGGAAGAAACTAAATTGGCCTGGGAAGCCTTTGGGAAGTTCCCTTTAGTTGACTCAGTTCACGAGGAAGCTCTGATCTACTTGATGAGCTGTGACAGGGCGCTCTGGGAAATGTCGTGTCTGTAGCCTCAGGTGGGGTCCTGAGCTCAGCCCTGGTTAATGATTCCCAACTTCTGCTGGCCATTCTCCCCACCCCGGGCGCTGACGCTCGCCTCTGTGCCCGCAGCTCTGCCCAGCACGCACACTCACCACAAAACAGATGCTGCTTCAGTCCTTGACGTCGCCCAACCTGACAGTAGCCCCGTGAGATCACTAAGGTTCTTCCCACTCACAGAAGGGAACCGAGGCTCTGAGAGGTGACACAAATTGCTCCTAATGCAACACCTGTTCCAGGTGCAGCTGGGACGTAGACTCAGGTCTGTCAAGGCTCTGGGCCCCCTTTCTAACCATTATACTGAATGGCTAGAAGATGCCATTTGGAAGATGCCATTGGCTAACTGAGATCACAGTGGGGGGCTCAGATGCTGGGAGCCCCACGGGAGGTGGGGGCCTGCAGGTCCGTGAGGAGCTGCAAAGCCAGGGCTGTGTCCCGGGGGCTCAGCCCTGCCAGTGCACAGGATTCAGGGAGGGACTGATCACCACCGGCCACCACACCACACAGACTGGGTTAAAGAGAGTGCATGGCTGGCAGCTCCCGGAGCAGGGTGACCTGTCCTGGGAGGGATCGAGCAGCTGTCCACATCATTGTTGGTATATTTCCCAATCTCCTTGTGAAATCTGTCTTAAAAAATGGACCTGGTCTAAGAAAAAAAGTCCCGAACTGGTATTAACACAGAAGTCCAGCATCTTCCTGAGACCACTCGGACAAAGCCAAGTCCCAAGAGCAAAAGCTCTTCCTGACGCCCCTCCCTTCCTCTGCACGCCGCGTGAGAGAGGGGAGGGGCCTGTCCTCCGACGCTGGCCCAGTTCTGCACGGCCACCTTTCAAAGCCTTCGGGAATTCCTCTTCCACTATAGAAAACGGTCATTGCCTGAACAAGACCGCTCTGAAGCAGAACCAGCTTTGGGCCACGTGCTGACCATTCTGCTCAGGAGAGATCGTTGGTTTGTTTGACAGACTGAAGTATTCCCTGAATCCAAAATGCAGTTTTCTGTGAATGGGTCGCAGTATGGCTGGAGCCCCATCTCCCTCGAGACTGACTGTGACCACTCTAGGGTCCCGGCAGACATTGGGGACAGAGCCACCCTCTGGCCCCTGGTTGATTCCCACAATCCCTCATGGGAATAGATTCCAAGGAAATTTCTCAGCCTTGGGCTCTGTGTAGAGGGTGACTGGGGTTCCCCGCAAGCAAGGGGAAGACAGGGCATAGCCCCACCCAGATGTCCACACATCTGCTGCAGCCACATCACCAAGGAGGCGCCTCCGTGCTCTGCTCTGTGCACCTCCCTCCACAACAGGAACACCCTGTGCTTGGCTGCTACAGTCATTTCTGCATTGTCGGACCCCCGACTGGATAATAAGCCCCATGCGGGCAGAGGTCAGGCTGGGTTTCCCACTGGGTTCCGGTGCCTGGGACATGCTAAGGCCTCACCAAGTGCAATGTGTCTGATGGGTGAGTGCATGCTGGAAGGGTGAACACAAGGAGGAACGAATGAGTTCCTGTGAGATGCCTTCCTCCTCGTCCTGAAAGATAATCTGTGCAGGTTGTTTCTTACGATCAAGTTACTTGAACCTGCGTGGTTTGTAACAGTCCTTAGGAGTTATGTCACAGAAGGAAGGGCCACCAATTTTACTGGATACTCACTATGTGTCACCAGTAGGTGCTTTGCACACACTGTCTCATTTCAGCATCATGGCAACCATTCGCTAGAGGAGGGACAGAGGCTCAGGGAGACTGCCTACCCAAGGACAAAGGGTGCAGCAGGGTCCAGACGCCCTCAGCCCCACGTGCCTGCCTGGCCTGGCCTCTCCCCACTGTGTGTGTGGGGTGGACTCTGTCATCTTGGGGCTGCAGGCCCTGGTGCAGGGCCTGGCACACCATCTGCAGTACATGAATGACTCCTAATGGCAAAATATCCGAATCATGTGCAGGATGGACTATGTGTACCGGGGACACGGTCACCTTCCCTCACCTTTGCAGTAGTGGCTGTCACCCTCCAGTGTGCCAGAGGGTGTGCCACACACACCCAGCCGAGCCCACTCTGGGAGTCCTGACTCAGCAGGTCTGAGGTGGGCCCAGAATCTGCTTTTCTAACAAGCCCCTGGTTGATTGGGATGCTGCTGGCCTGGAGAGCCCACGTTGGGATCCCCCAAACCTTACCACCACTCAGAGGTCAGAAGCTATCATTTTCCTTTATAGGTGAGGAAACCGAGGCACAGAAAGATGGAGTAACCTGCTCAAGCAGCATCCATTGTGGCAACGCTGCAGAAACTCACACCTCTCTGAAACTCACACCTCTCTGAACAGAGCAGCGGGCTGCAGCCACATCGGGCCTGGGGAAGGCTGGCTGGAAGAGACTCCTAATGACAGTGGCAATGCAGTGGGTCCCTTGGGAAGAGAGAAAGACGGGCCTCCCTGGGGTGAGGGGTTGCGTAACAGTGGGAAAGAAGCCAGTTCTGTCCCCTGCCCTCCCCAGACGCCCACCTGTGGGGGCTGCACACTGAGCCCTTGTCATAGCCCTGGGAGCCTCTGCCATGTCCTCAAGGACAGCGCAGGCAGAGAACAAAGGCCGACCTACCACGACTGTTTCTCTTAAAATGCTCAACAGATTGGTGTCCTGGGATTTCTTTCCAGCCCGGCCAGGAAATTCCACCTCATCAGCTGCTTCATTTCCCTCCCATTAAATCAATGGAATTTCCCTTCATTAAGGTTTTCCCAAACAAAGGCTGCAAATGTTGAGGGAGAAATTGCATGCGCAGTGAGCTCTAGCTGCCCGGGGCTGCGGCAGTGACTGCGCAGGGGCCCCGAGAACAAATGCGTGCGATGGGCGTCCCTAGGTTTTGCCAGGTCCTCACACCTTCCGGAGGCTCCAAAGTGCTCTGGGAGGATGGGAAGGTGGGGGCAGGTGCCAAGCTCCATGGAGCCACGCAAGCTGAAGCTTCAAGGGGCCTCGGCATGTTTTGTGTTCTTGACTCAATGCCTTTTCTAAAGAGGGCCCCTCAGACATAGCCTTCAGCATCCCCCTCTGTTATGGGCTGAATGGTGACCCCCCCCAATTCACACTCTGAAGTTCCAACCCCCGGACCCTCAGAGCCTCAGAGTGTGGCAGTATTTGGGGATGGAGCCTCTAAAGAGATCATTCAATTAAAATGGGGCCATGGGGTGAGCCCTGACCCAGTAGGACTGGTGTCCTCATACAGGAGCTGGGTACCGCCTCAATTAGTGCCCCCAACCACCCTGTGAGGGAGACACTCTCGTTGTCCCTGCATCTCAAGTGAGAAAACCAAGGCTCAAAGAAATCAGGCTGCTCGTTCAAGGTCATGAAGCTGGTAAGACACAGAGCCTAGGTCTGTTGGACTCCTGACGCTCTGCTCTTACTTATGTAACGATGTGTAACTACGTTATTATGGAGCCATATATAACCACTATTAACTATAATCTGACCCCACTGTTTTGTGGGGGCAGGCGGGGGGTTCTGGGAAGTGGGGGTAGGCAGGGACGCACGCACATAGAAAAGGGACCAGAGGGATAGACACCAAAAATCTGACGGTAACTCCCCCAGTTGACAGGTTATGGATGATTGTTTTTCTACAGGCTCATCTGATGTTTCTAAGTTTTCTAAAAAATCAGGTATTGGCAATAGAAAGAAAAAAAGTTATTTTAAAAAATGAAAGGAAGAGGAGAGAACAGGCTTCTTTTGGGTGTTCTGGTAAGAATCAACGTGAGTCTGCCCAAGTTTCATTTTAAAGCGCACCATCATGAGCCCTCCTGCTGGGCCCCCAGGCACCGCCCCCGCTGGCCTTGAGTGCCCAGCGCTGGAGAGCACAGCCCTACCTCTCAGACTGGACCCCGTTCCTGAGCGAGCCCACGTACGTCTTCTTTTTATCGACGGGCATCACGTCCACGTAGCCCCCACTCTCGTCCTTGATGACTCCTGCGTGCACTGCAGTCCTGCAGACGCTCGAGGTCTGAAAGCACAGGAAGGGCTGCGATCAATGACAAGGAAGTCAGGCTGCTGGAGGGAGGTCGGTCTCCTGTTGGTGGCCAGGCTGGCAGGGTGTTGGCCATGTCAACTCCGAGGGCACGACCATCGCCACCTGGATTCCTCAGTGGTCTCTCCAGAGAGACCTCACTTCACCCATTCATTCACTCGTTCAACAAACATTTTCTGAGCACCCACTACGTGCTGAGCACTGCCCTAGATGCAGGGGGATTCCACAGGGAACAAAGTAAAGACCTTGTCCTCACAGAGTGGAGGGAGACAGACAAGTAAACAGATACCAAAGCATGTCAGGTATCAAAGTAACTATATCAAAGTAACTCAGGCTATGAAAACACAAATCAGATCTGAGGTAGAATGACTGAGTGGAGGGGCAATTTTAGAGCAGCTAATCGGGGAAGACCAGTCTTAACGTAACATTTGAACTTAGATCTGAGTTACAGAAAGGAACTAGCCAGAGCCATGGGAATATCTCTGGCAGAGCATCCCAGGCCAAGGAGGCAGCTTGTGCAAAGGCCCTAGGGCCCTGTCCAAGGAACAGAAAGAGGACCAGGGAGGCTGAGCCAGGCAGAAAGTGGCAAGAGCAGCAGGAAAGGTGAGCAGGGGCCAGTCACATGGGGCTGTGAGGACCACGGTGGGGGGTCCGAATTTATTCTAGGTGCCAAGGGAGCTGCTGGGTTTCGAGCAGGGGCAGGGCGAACTGTTTTCTCAATTCATCACGTAGTCCCATTCCAGGGTAATACAACCCTTGAGTTAGACATTCATTAGGGCCTTAACTTATCCAATAGAAAAACGGGTTGGGTTGTCTGAGAGTAATGAATCAACATTTCTCAAGTTCATTCAGGGGCGGGGTGGCTGGTGTTTGCTGAAGATGTGGGCTACGGGGCCCCACCCTGGCCTCCAGATTCAGTGTCTCCCCGGACAGGGGCCCTGTGACTCCGGTGTGCACTCCAGGTGCAGACCCGGGGAGGTGGCACCCTTGTGCCTCTTCTGTGACCCTGTCATCTGGTCTGCGCTACAACCCCACACTAGCCTTGCCAATGGGTCTTCCTTTTCACAGTGACTCGGCCACCTGCAGCATCTGATGACAATGCCGAGAACCCCCTACCCCTCCCAACTCCACCAAGTTCAGTTGCTCTGGGCTGAAGCTCAAGCCTCAGTATTTTAAACGTTACATGAACTTTTGGAAAATGGGGAATACCTGTTTACAGAAAATAGAGTCACCCACCGAATGGCCCCAGTGACACCTAACGATGGGCCCATCCAGGCTCCTTGAGTCAGCTGCTCAGTCTGGCCCAGCAATTCACCAGGTTAAAGACCAAAAGTCAGACCCGATATGTCCAGGGCGGGAGGACTGACTCCAGTCCCTCCTTCACTCGCGACCTAGTGACCCGTGGCCATCACAGGGGGCTTTGCTGGTGAGCTCCGTGTGTGTCAAGAGTGGACAGGGTAGACGGGGCAGGTTAGCTGTGCTCTGTGTCATCCTGTATGGTGCATGGAGCGGGGAACAGAGGCCTCTGCCAACCGTGTCCTGACCGGGAAAACTGAAACACCACCAAGGTATGGGTCACCCAGCAGGAGGGTGGGTCTGCGCTTTGCTGTCTCTGCACGTCACCCCTCTGCACAGTAATCACCCAGTAATCACCTATGGGGCAACTCAGCTCCCAGCAGCTGGTTAACCAAACTAGCACCTCCTTCATGAAGAGAGCGAGGGAGTGAAGAAGACAAGTCCTGTAGGATTCCACTCACAGGAGGAATTGAGAGGAGTCGACTTCCCAGAAACAGAAAGCAGGATGGAGATCACAGGGGCCGGGGGAGGGGGCGGGGGGGCTGCTGTTCAATGGGCATGGGGTTTCAGATCTGCAACGTGAAAAACCAGAGACCTACTTCCCAGCAACGGGAAGGTACGCAACACTACTGAAACTGTGCACCCAAACTCGGCGAAGAGGGAAGTCTCATGGTGTATATAGTTTACCACAGTAAGAGAAAAAGGTAAAGAGAGAGGAAGACAGGGAGAGAGGGAGAGGGAGAGGGAGACAGAGAATGCTACACCGAAGCCTAGAGAAGAATGTTTTCTAGAAGTAACCAGTGCACCCCCAAAAGTGGTGAGCCAGCCTCTGTCCCCCTGGCCCAGCCCTCCAACTTCCTTTGTCCCCCTGTCCTTACCACTGTCCCTGGCCACTCTGTGTTTGGAAGATGTACCCCAAACTGCCCTTTGAATGGGACAAGCAACCCACCTAGCAGGGTCCTAACACCAGACACGAGAAAACGGAAGAAAGTGGGTCTCTGAAAATTTGAAATATCACTGAGCGTGTTACCACTCAGAACCCACAGCCCGTTCAAAAGCTACAATGGGCCCTCTCCAGGGACATGCCCTTTGGCCATGGCCTCGGCCTCCGCACACGGGGCCATTCCGGGAAGTTGCTGATTTTGCACAAGAAGAAAAACGCTTCATAGCAGAAGACTGCCCTCCCTGCCTGTTCCCTGGAAAGTTAACATTGCTGTTAAAAAGGTGGAAAGCCTTGCCCTGACCCATGAGGCTCAGCTGGTTGAGCATCTTCCCACAAAGCAAAAGGTTGTGGGTTCAGTTCCAGGTCAAGGCACATGGGGGTTTGGTCCTGGTCGGGGTGCATATGACAGGCAACAGATGGACGCTTCCCTCCATCTCTTTCTCCCTCCCTTTCCCTGCTCTAAAAATAAATAAATGAAATCTTTTTAAATTTTTTAAAAAGGTGGGGAGCCTCAGAGCCAGCTCTCCCGCTCATACCAGTGTCTGGAGAACCAGATTTCTTGACTGATTCCATGACTGACTTATCTGAAGGTCAGTCTTTCAAAGCCTGCATGAACACATCTTGTCTGCTTCAACAAATAAACAGATGAGGGCGGGGTCCCTGAGCCCGAAGTGGCCTCTAAGGGGTCTGTGAGGCCCCGGAGGGTCAGCGAGAACTTCTCTGGGTTTAGTGCTAAGCACAGGAGCCCCTCCGGCCCAGGCCCTGCCCAGGGAGCCACGTACTCCAGACTAGCTGTTGCCAACAGGCAGTGTCCCTTGGTGCTGCACCCTGTGTGACAGTCCTTTGTCTCCCACTCCCAGAACATTTCTGGATGCCAGTGGCACAGCAGTTTTCTCTGATAACATCACCACGGGCCATGCCTGCACACACCTCACACCCGGCCAGATCTCTCTCCCAGGATGGGCCCTGTGTTCATCCCTTATCGACACCCACATCTTCCACCCTGATAGCAGGTGAGCTGTTTTCTTCCCTTCCACCCCCTCCTTCTCCCACACCTCTCTTCTCACCGAGCCTCCACACAGCTGCAGGGTGTCCATTTTCTCTTCACAGGGCCCCACGCATCGTGGATATCTGAACGTTTATTATCGACTGTTATCAGCAGAGATCTGGTCTCAGGGAGGCTGGAAACCACTCCTGCCTCTGCCTCTTGTTGCCTGTGTGGCCTTGGATCACTATTTTAAGGCCCAGGGCCTCTATTTTCTTTCTTTTTTAAGATTTTACTTATTTTTTATTAGAGAAAGGAGAAAGAATGGGAGAGAAACACCGATCGGTTGCCTCTCACGCCCTCAACTGGAAACCTGGCCCATAACCCAGGACTGTGCCCTGCCTGGGAACCGAGCGACGACCCTTTGGTTTGCAGGCCGGCACTCAACCCACTAAGCCACACCACCAGGGTGTCTGTTTTCTAATAGAAAGTGGGGATCGTCAGAGCTAACACTTTTGAGCATTACCAAGGCAGGTCCCGTTCTAAGCGCCCCACATGCATTGATACAGTAATCTCCCAAGAACCCTGCAATGTAGGTATTATTATTGCCCCCTTTTAACCAATGGGCAGACTGGGTTCAAGGGAGGTTAAATGGCCTGCCCAGAATCACTCAGCTGGCAAAGAGCAGAGCCCCGACTGCCACCCAGAGCCAGCAAGCTACACATGACATAAAAGGGCTGTTGTGAAGATGAGGTGAGATCAGCGACTGAATGCAGGCTTGCACACAGTACGTGCTCAAGGGATGTTAGTTAACAAAACAAATATCACCACCACCATAAACATCACTGTCACTGTCTCATTGTTGAAAATTCTCAAGGAACTGCCATCTCTAAGCCAGTGGTCCTCAAAGTGTAGTCCCAGACTAGTAGCATGAGCGTTATCAGGGACCTTGTTGGAAATGTGGATGCTCTGGCTCTACCCCAGACCCACTGAGTCAGAAATGCTGAGGGTGGGGCCTGGAAATCCGTTTGAACAAGCGCTATGGGGGATTCTGATGCATATACAACTATGAGAATTGATCCAGCCACCAAGGGAGACAGGAGGGACAGACGTGAAAACTGAGGGTTGGGGGAGGCGGGACTTGCCTACCATCCTCCAGCTGGTAAATGTCACAGGAGGGGCTTGAACTCATGTCTTCTGACCCAGACTTTGCTCTTTGGGCTACACCCTGATGCTTCTCCTGCCTGCAGCTCACCACAAAGTGAGGGGTCTGCCAAGTAATGCACTCTGGGTCAGCAGGCAAGGACTACAGCATTATTAGGCCCTTCGAAGATCTGGAGACAACTCTCCCAAAATAAATCTCTTAGCTAAACAGACATTTTCCAAAAGGCATCATCATTTCCCAGAATACAGAGTGACCTAGAAACCAAAGCCAGAAAAGAACCTCTGTAACGGAGGTAGTTTT
>VMDR010020031.1:0-17863 GCA_007922815.1 Macrotus californicus
ACTTAATAAATAATGTGACCTTTTCTGTTACCTCTCAGCAAGGACTAATAGCATTCATAACTGCACATGGCCCTTTGTAGAAAATTCTACTGTGCCATGTAACATATTAAAGAAAAAGGCTGGCTTCAAAATTTCAAATGATCACAACTAGATCAGAAAATGAAATAGAAATGGCAGAAAGGTACACATAAAGAAAAAGGCTAAAAATCTATATCAAAACACAAACAGCTCTTGTGGTTGTCTTTCTTTTTACTTTTGCTGAGTTTTTGTAATAAGCATGCATTCCTTTCATAATGGAAAGAAAACAATAAAGGTAAACAATTTTATTCTATACTTTTTAACCCAGTGACCTCCTGCAGGATGAAACTCTGTTGATGGCTATGGAACTCTAAGACGTGTTTCCGTTGTAGTATTTGTTCTGAACTTAAAAGCTGTGAGTTTCATTCAGTGATCATCTCACTTTCAGAACAGGAGATGCTGTAAAAAGAAAGAACAGATCAATTACTTCCTGCAGGCTTTATCATCTTCCCTGCTATAATCAGATCCCTGGTTAACTCTTTCTGCCTCGTTAAAGCAACCCGAACTGGTTACAGTTTTTCCTTGCTAGATAGGGCTCAAAAGTTGCCAAGTTCACCCCACCTCCCCTAACTCACACACTTAAAAAAAAAAAGGTCGAGGAAAACCTTGAAGCACATCTAACAATTGCTGACATTTCACTTAACAGTGCTCTAATCTACGCTACCATTATCCTCAGGGGATGGATGAATTTGAAATATGAGCGGGCCAATAATTGAAAGCCACAGATTGGCTTAAAGAAGCCATCGTGATAAAAGTTTGGAAGAAGTTTACAGGTACAATGTGAGAAGATTTTCAGCCTAAAGTTCTCTATCAGGTAAAATCTCAGGGCAAAATCATTTGGGCGAATTTTTTCCAGTCGTGTGCTGTCCCAGGTGTTGGGAATTTGGGACAAATGCCATCTACCCTATTAAGTCACAGGTGACAAACACAAGGCCTGTGGGCCAAATCCGGACCAGCACCTTGTTTCTACCTGGTGGCAGAGCCGAGCTCTCACTTAACTGTTAAGGAGCAGTTACATATACGCAGTCCTAAGTTACATTCGGCCCTTTGAAGGTAACCGCGAGGCTGATGGGGCCCCCAGTGAAAGTCAGTGTGACACCCCTGCTCTAAGTGGTTCTGGTAACACCTCCATAAATTCAAAGATAGCCTTTCAGGTGCCCACAAAGAGCGATGGAGGTAATAATAATTACACTCTTTTCTTAAAACCTATTTCTATTACCCTTTCTCCTTGAGCCCAAATTTATATTCTTCAATAAGATGTTAGATTTATCTGCTTCAGGGTATCCTCAGTAACAAGATTTTGCATTGCTGGTCCTATATATCCATTTATTTGAGCATGTTGAGGAACATTAGGAACATTCTCAGTTTCTGCTGTGGGAATTTGTGCACGGGAGCTGGCTTATACTGGTGTGAGAGAGCCCATTGTTAAATATACTTAGGTAGCTTGACGTCAACCGTAGTGGGAATATTTACCCCACAAAAATTGGCAAATACTGCAAATCAAAGCTTTTTTTTTTCCTTTTTTGCATAGCTGGTTTGCCAGAACACCACCCAATTTATTTTTTTAATGCTCGCCCAAGGATATGTTTATTGATTTTAGAGACAGAGGAAGGGGTGGTAGGAGAGAGAGAGACAGAAGAGGGGAGGGAGGGACAAACATCAATCGGTTGCCTCCCATACATACCCTGGACTGGGGATTAAACTGGCAGCCTACGTATGTGCCCTCACTGGGGATCAAACCTGCAACCTTTTGGTGTTCGGGATGATGCTCCAACCAACCAAGCCACCTGGCGAGGGCACCAGCAAATTTATTTGTTATTCAGATCACCCAAGTCCCTGGAGGCAAAGCTGAGGATCCAAATATCTATCTGCCTTAGGTAGGATGAACAGTGGATGAACAGTGGTCCTGGTTTTTCTGGGATGTTCTTGGGTTTGACACTGAAATTCCCATATCCCAGGAAACTTCCTCAGTCCTAGGCATACCAGGATGGTTGGTCACCCTAGCCTTGGGTAAAATTCCTTGGCTGTAGCGAGCCCTAGATGAAGGTTCTTGTACACGTAATTTGTCAGGGGATGGCTCTCAGGTGCAGCAGAAAGGAAGTAGGATAAGGTAGGGGAATTCCTGGCCAGGGGGTAAAGCTAAGCAAAGAAGTAGAGACTAACTTCAGCCTGATCCCACAGGGGGCTCTGGAGCACACATTGTACCACAGCAGCAGCCCCATTTTTAGGCCAGGGAGCTGGGCTTTTGCTCCTCCATGCCAACCTGTCATCGGCTGCAGATTTCTGGGGAGTAGGGGACAGCAAAAGCAGTTCCCAATTTCACTGAGGGATTCTGGAGGTGGGAACAGTGGGCCCATCCCAGCTGGCCCTCACAGCAGCAGGAGATGGGCGTGCCCATGGGGAAAGGGGATCTGCGTGGAACGCCAATACCATTAACCTCTCCCAGACTTTATGAAGCGGCTGTGGTACCCCACGCATGATCTGGCTCTCGAGCTAAATGGTGACGTTGGCTTGACCACTAACCACCTCTCCTTCACATACCTGCATGGAAATTAGTCTGGCGGCATGGCAGAGATGAAACAAATGCCTCTTTCTTTTTTTTTAAAGATCTTATTTATTTATTTATTATTTATTCATTCATTCATTCATTCATTCATTTATTTATTTATTTATAGGAAGAGGGGAGGGATAGAGAAAGAGAGGGAGAGAAACATCAATGTGTGTTTGCCTCCCGTGCGCCCCCTCCTGGGCACCTGGCTCGCAACCCAGGCATGTGCCCTGACCCGGAATCGAACCAGCAACCTTCTTAGACCGATGCTCAATCCACTGGGCCACACCAGCCAGGGCACACCTCTTTCTTTATTATTTCATTTTCCTCCTTGTGACAGGTTCCTCTGGGCCTCACTGGGACCTAGGACAGGGAGAGCAGCACCGTAGTTCTGAAGCAGTTTCATGGCACACGGGCACTATTTTAGTGGAATGCTGACTCTGAAAGGTATATTTTTACACTTCCCAGAAAATAAAGGCATTTGTGAGTTTGGCCTAGGGTAGCTTTTTGTCATTTGTCCCAAAATATAAAGCTTCACACAACATAAATGGTGGAAGCACATCCCTGTGGGCAAAAGTCATTACTTTCGTTTTTCCATTTGGATGTTTTCCATCTTGAGAGCACAACCAGTTTGGGATTACAAAATCCTTTTCGGGAGAACTTTGAGGTGAGGACAAAAGGCATTTGTGTTCTTTTGTAGACTTACATAAACTGTTCCTGGTTTAAAAACCATTGTCTTGGGATTTTTAAATATACTTTCAGATATCAGCAATGACAGAGACTTCTTGTTTTCAGTCCACTGCAGATGCTGCTGTGTTATGTGCTGTGTCTCCTTAAAGCTGCAAAGAACAGGGAGGGACAGGCTTAGGGGACACGAGGTATTTTAAGGACACGTGGAAACATAAGGAAGGACAAGGAACACCAGTCACCACGAAGCATATGTTGGCTTCTCTCTGTGTATCCCTCTGCTGCCATCGACTTCCGACTGGCACAGCGTAATGGCTCCTCTCTCCTCTCTGCTGTGTGACTTCTACTACCGCCTTGTGACTTCGGTTTTCTTCTTTAGCTCTCCGACTTTTTCACTTCCCCAACTCTCTACCATCCACCCTTCTCTCTGTGTGTTAGCCTCAAAGTGTCCAAGAAGGAACACCTGATCGGGTCAGCTCTTTACAATCTGTTTAAAATTTAAGGCCACCTCATATAGGCCACAAGCTAGGCTGAAAAGCAGGTTGTCTTGAGCTGGGCACAATTGACATTTGGGGCCAGACGATTGTTTGTCACAGGGTCCTCCCTGCACATTGGATGATGTTTAGTAACATCCCTGGCTTCTACGCACTGCATGCCGGTAGCGACCCCCTCCCCCAGGTGCAACAACCAGAAATGTTTCCAGACCTTGCCAGGAGTCCTCTGGAGGGCAAAATTGTCTCTGGTTGAGAACCACTGCTGTGTACAAACTCCTGGACAGCGTGTAGCCATGGCAATTGAGTCACATGGAACACTAAGTAGAATGACCTATGTCTGAGGAATCATCTGAGACTCATTTTTTAAACTCCCGGTCCCCTGCAATGAAGAGGAGTGTCCCCAGCAGACACCCTCTAGCTGTCTGTCCCTTCAGGAATTGCCTCAGCTGCCTCGCGCAAGATCACCTCTCTTCCACGGGCAAGTCCTGACCGATGTAGGAGTATAAAGTCCTGGCCACTTTGGCCCAACGTAGGAGAACTCTATCATTCTAATTCAAGAGCTCTTATGGAGCCCTGGCCGGCATAGCTAAGTTGGTGAGAGTATCATCCCATTCACCAAAACGTCACCGGTTCGATTCCTGGTCAGGGTACGTGCCTACGTTGTGGGTTCGATCCCTGGTCAAGACACCTATAGGAGGCAACCAATCGATGCTTTTCTCTTGCACTGATGTTTTTCTCTCCCTTCCTCTCCCTAAAAAAGCAATGAAAAAACATCCTTGGGTGAGGATTACACAAAATTTTTTTAAAGAGCTCCCGTGAGGTTGAGTAAGATGGTCACTGGGCCCGCGTCCCAGCTTGCCTTCCTTCTGTTGCCATTCCTGCTTCCTTAGTCTCCCTTCCACAGGTGTCGATCCCATGACACACCTTACTGAGTCCCCTGCTCTCTAAACTCTGTCTTAGGGGCTGCTTCCTGGGGAACCCAGTCTGTGGGCCGGCAGTGTAACCGACAGAGATGTAGAAGCATCTGAGAAAAAGGCATGGGGACAGGCTCATTCTAGTCCCTGGGTAATGTGATTTACTCTTGCTTTCACAATGAGGTTGATGGTTCTGTCCAGCATATGGAATAATGATCATCATTTAAGGTGTCTGACCTCATGACCTCCATTAACGGGTAAGGACTTTGGGGGCAGCATAAATTACGTCATCCTCTTGCCTTTCACCTTCAGCTCAGCAGCACACATACCAACGACAGGCAGGGTTAGAATGAAGGATAGTCGATAGAATATCATAAAAGGAAATGGGTTGGAGCGTGCGTACCATGAGGGTAAAGGGCGTGCATTGCTCTTTTTATTTTTAATTTTTGTGCATCCAGCACCTGGCAGACGGATGCAGAGTATGCCTTGATTAAGTGAATAACTGGGCACCCCGAAGGTTATTCCCACTCTAATTCAGTAGGAAGGAACTTAGTCTAGTGCCTAGCGGAATATCCTGAAAAAAGTTAGGAACTTCACTTCATTTTCAGCCAGCTAAGAATTGATTCATTCTGGCACTCAACAGATGTCTATTCACTGAACAATATAGGTCAGACTCTGTTCCAGGTACTGGGGAAACAGCAGGAAATGAAAGAAAATCCTCTGTCATGAGGTCAATTTTAATAGGGGAAGGCAGTCAGGGCGTGGTAAGTTTGGTAAAGCAGACAAGAAATTAGTGAAGGGAACTCCTTAAATGGGGTGGGCAGAGTGGTGACATTTGAGTAGAGAAGTAAGGGAGCAAGGCAGGCAGATGGGGGGAGGTGACAAGGGGACAAAGGGTTCCAGATAGAGGAAACTATATATGCAAAGGCCCTGAGATGAGAGCATGGCTTAAGCATCGGTGTCCAACCTTTTGGCATCTCTGGGCCACACTGGAAGAAGGAGAGTTGTCTTGGGCCACACATGCCATACACAAACACTAACCACAACTGATGAGGAAAAAACAGGTTTTAAGTAAATTTATGATTTTGTGTTGGGCTACATTCATAGCCATCCCGGGCCGCACACGGGCTGCGTGTTAAACACCCCTGGAGGGTTAGAGGAACAAGGAGGCTAGCACAACTGAAGCCGAAGAGGCAAGATGGTGAATGGTAGATCAATGAGCAACCAAGAGCCAGGCCAGGTAGTGGCTCGTTGACTATGGTTTAAAACCTTTGGAATTTGTTCTTAATAAGAAGGAAAGACTGCCCTGGCTGGTGTGGCTCAGTTGGTTGGAACGGCGTCCCATAAACCAAAAGGTTGAGGGTTCAATGCCCTGTCAGGGCACGTTCCTAGGTTGCAAGTTGGGTCCCAATCAGGGCTCGTACGGGAGGCAGCCCATCAATATTTCTCCTGTACATCCATGTTTCTCTCCCTCTCTCTCACCATCCCTTCCCTTCTCTCTAAAAGTCAATAAGCGTGAGCTCGGATGAGAATTAAAAACAGAAAAAGAAGGGAAGACAGAAGGATTCTTAGCTAAGATGTGACATGTGATATACTGTGCCTATTAGCACGCACTCATTCATGTATTCATTAACCAGCACTAGGCCCCTGGAATAGGAAGATGAGAAAGACAGAATCCTGACCTTGGGATACTCAAATTCAAACCAAAAGAAATAGACATATAAAAAAATAATCATGGCCTTCTATAGTTGGGGTAAATAGAGGGTGTTGTGGGAGTAGGGTGGAAGGAGGGATTAGCTGTGCATCAAAAGAAAGGACACGTTCTATACAGAGTAGTGTTAATGCGCATGTCCCTGAGGCAATATGCAAATCCAAGGTAGAAGGTATTTCATCTGATTGGAATCTAGCAAAGGGTGCTTCTGAGTAGCTGCCCCCTGGTTTCACTTAGCCAGAGTTACAAGATGTACTTGGCGATGAGAGTCAGGTTCTCCTTCTCCTTAGTCATTCTTGTATGATGAATAGCCCCCTTTTCGATTTTACGTGTCACCTCCTTATAGTCCTCTTGTCCAGGAAAGGGATTTTTGGATGTATGTATAATGAATATAAATACGGGTTTTACAGAGTGCTAATGTTTTAATGAGCTAGAAATAGGCAGACAAGAGAGAGAATAATTGACGGATTAGTCAACATGGGGGCAATTTGACTTGGAAAGAGAAAATCTGAGCAGGAAATGTTGGAGAAAAAAAATGAGAAGAATGGAATGGAATGAGCTCATTTATGGTGTGAGCTAAGGACAGAAGGGATTTATCCTCAAAAGGTAAAACAGTGAGAGTTCACGTTGCGGAACTTGACCTAGGCCAGCTATCAGGGGAAAGATACTTGATTCAAAAGACTTGGCCCAGGAGGGCTGGAGCAGATACATCTATTAGCGGTGTCAGGGGAAAAGGGAAAGTATTGAACCAAATCTGCAGTTATTCCCAGAGCCCAATACCAAAGCTCACTAGTAACTTTGCTATCTTAGGGCAAAATACAGGACAACAGGGCTTATGTCTGAAACAGGACAGATTAGATAATTCCTCTGACATGAGCCAACCTCACTAATTGAAGTCCAAAAAAAAAAAAAGATAGTACATTTGGTAAGGTGAGATTTCATTTAAAAATCGGAACTAAACATGTAAGTTAAAATGAAAAAGCCTGATTTTATTTCCTTCTAAAAACTCTTAGCTGTTTATTTTGCGTTCCTGAACAACCCTAGTATAAAATGATAAAACACAGTGGACCCGCACTTGACAGCAGCATCAGAATGCCCAAGGAAGGTCTGTGTCCTTTCATGTTTCGCTAACTCTGAGAACTGCGTAAAATTTTTTAAGGATCAGAAAATGGCTGGAAGAGAGGGCAGAGGGATTACTCACTGGCGTTGTTTTCTAGGCTTCTGTTTCGGTGGCAGTTTTCATCACTGTGGGTAGTAGCTTCTCATAAGTCAGTGGAGCTCTGGAACCTTAGAGTCTCTCTCCTTTGCCTGGTTAACCTGGGGATTCCTCACACTGGCAGGAAGTCGGTTAGTGGGATAAAAATCCTGATGACACACGACATGCATGCCGGTGATAGTAGGGCTGGGAATAGGAATTACTGAGCACTTGTTGCCCTTAGCGCTGAGGAAGCATTTTACATGCTTAATCCTCACGACAACCCTGTGGACTGGAATAAGGATTACCATAGCCTCCATTTCACAGAAGAGAAAACTGACACTGGAGAAGTTTAATAACTTCAGCTTTGCCACTGGGTTTATCTTCCCCTCCTTCCCTCTGTCCTTATATGAGAATCAAAATCTTCCATTCTCATGCTTCTGGGTCTACAGGTTAACTATAGATGCATAATTCTTCTACAAGGGCGTAAAGAATTGGGACCAAAATTTCATCTCTCCCACCTTCTTATGCCTCTCGTTGTTGTCCTATCCTTAGCTCTCCCTGGCTCTTGCTTTCGAAATGGATGTACATCCCATCTATAGTCATTCGGTTTTTAATATCTGAATTGCTCCCTACTGTCTCAGATTTCAAATTTTCCTTCCCTTGAAATTTCCCTGGTGCCTAATACAATACCATTCACACAGAGAGCATTCAGCAAATGGTGTTGACTACCTGCCGTCTTTTAAAAGCACATCCGGAGAGACGCTAAAGGCACCTGGCAATATTGCTCCGACTTGTTAGTAACCCGACTTAACCCAAATGGACTAAAGACTGTAGCTGCTTTGACCTGGAGGGAAGTTCAGTGGTAATAGCGTCAGCCAGTGCTGTTCGAAATTCGTCAGAAATTCCACGAGCACAAATCAGTCACGGCTCTGTTTCCATAGACTCCTACCCTACATCTGTCCTTATGAGGCTTGAACGCTTTCCTAATGTCCTAATAATTACAATATGGCTTTTGGAATTTCGTGGACGTCCATTCAAAGGACCATTTCTTTCATGGGTAATACCACCAAATATTGTTTACAGCCACCAGCACTGGGTATTAGGTATAGCATTTATCTCTGCAGTTCAAGTCACCTTGCCAACTGGCTTAGTATGAATTCTGGACTTCCCAGATCAAATGTAAACCCGATTCTCTAAATGGCTTGACGATGCACTGACAAGGCCAGTGGCGTGGTGCAGACGGTCCCTGATTTACAAGGGATCTACGTGTGTGTTTTCGACTTTACAATGGTGCGAAAGTAACACCGATTTAGTGGAAACCATAGTTTGAATGTTGAGTTATGACCTTTTCCTGGGGTGGCGATATGCGGCATAATACTCTCTGGCGGTGCTGGGCAAGGGCAGGGAGCCGGAGCTCCTGGTCAGCCACGTGATCGCAAGGGTAAACAAGCGGCACTCCACAGCGTACTGTGTGGCCAGCATTCTCTGGAGCTTGTGGTTTTTTGTGTGTTGTTGCATCCCGTTATGCCTCCAAAACGCCCATCTGTGTCTCCTGCTTCTGGGGAGAAGAAAAAGAAGACGATGACTTCAGGGATGAAACTCTACATCACTGCCCAACTGCAGGCCAACACAGGTTGTTCTAAGCGTGTTTAAGGCCGGCCAGGCTAGGCTTAGGGGGGTTAGGTGTATTAAATGCATTTTTGACTTTCGATATTTTAGGCTGACAATGGGCTTAGCAGGACGTAACCCCCTCGCAAGCGGAGGAGCATCTGTATTCTGTCCGCCCTGTGTGATGGTCTCGGAGCTCAGTGTTATCTGTCTGACAGCTCATATAATATTTACAGGTTGTTATTCGTGAGGAATTTTAGTTAGCCATAACGATTTGCACAGCTATGGCAGACATTGGAGGCCTCATTCATCACACCGGTGACCTTCCCCTCTGGAATGTAGCCCATCTGTCTCTGCTGCTGAAATCTTTATGGAAAAGTCTTCCCATTTTTGAAAGTTTAGGAACTGATCTGAAAGTTCTCAGTGAATCTTTACTTTTGATATATGATATGGACATATAAAGCACTCTTCTTATTTTAATTGAATGTTTCAAGAAGTGTTCAGTTTAACTTGGCCCTTCAGTTAAATGACAGAAAATACAATCTCGCTACAGAAACTATATGCATCATATCAAAAGGAAATAGAAATTGTACAGAAGACAATTGCAATGGAGAAATATGATATATATATACATATATATATGCAGCATTAATAATGACATGAAAATTTAAACACTGTATTATTATCTTAATTGTGACCTTAGGAAGTAAAAGAAGCAGAAGAAATAAGTCTTTTGTGTCATTTAATATTATAAAGAAGACCATAAGCAAATTCCATAATAAATGACTTGAATGGGCTCGTTTACAGAACAGGAAAGAGGGCTGGCCAACCCTCAGGTATTCCCCCTCTCCATTTGCCACCTTCTCCTCTCATGCACAATTTCTCAAATGCTTGGTTAGGACCTAATCTTACGACTTTCCCTCTGTCTACCCCCTCCTTCAACTTCTGTGATCTGGTTCGACCTTCACCACTCTTGTGAAATTGCCCTGTTGAGATCACCGGGGATCTTGTGGCCCAAATACATCTTCCTTTTCTACAGCCTTAGTGCTTTGGAACCCATTGGCGCTCACACCGCACCGTCTGGCTGTCCTTGTGTTCCCCCTACTTTACTCTGGTTTATATACTGTTTTTATTTGATGGCTTTTCTATCACTACCACCTTTTTTAGGGCATTCCCCAGGGTACAGTTCTGTTTTAACAGCCTTGTTTCCTTACAGAGTCCATCCATTTTCTCTCTTTCTTTTTTACCAGAGAACAAATCCACTTTATTTATCTAGTCTTGAGTAAGTTCCGATTCTTGAGGGGTACAGCATGACACTGATTCTGTGTGCAGTGGCCTTAGCATGAAGCTTGCTTCAGAATTTAGCATGAACCAGCCACAGTTTCCGGTTTCCGTGAGCATGAGTTCCCTTTCCCCAGACGACGCTGGTTTGGTTCACACTGCCACGAGGAATCAGTGTTGTTCTTGGCCTTGTACACAGAAGCACAGCTCTTGCCCAGATGGAACTCAGTTTCATCTCGAGCATGAATAAACACCTTCAATTTTAAGAAGAGCTGTGTGCCCCCCCTGGTTCTGGAGATTTCACTTATAGCCAGCAAAAACGGTCTCGGACCACAGCCTTCCATCTGTGTTTGTCATTATAGGGTCCTGTCCCAGCAGGACGCCCATGCCACATGATGGCGGAAAAAGCAAGAGTCTATCCATTTTCATCGCTTCAGCTATCACCTGGTACTTGAGGTCTCGTTCCTTCACTTGAGTTTCAGTGAAGAGACCTTCCCAATATTTTTAACCTAAATATTAATATATAATTTACCTGAAATTTACCTCCCAGCTAATTTTTTGCTGGCAGTGAAATTCCCAACTGCTTAGTAACTAAGCCTTAGAAGTTTAGAGTCATCTCTGATTTCTCACTTTCGCTGGATACCAAATTCACTTCTAAATTAACTCTCCAGCTCCATTCTCCTACCTCTAATCCATTGGATACAGTACCACAGGAACATTCTTTTTATCTTTTCATCATCATAATCCTCGGATTATAAAACAGTTGTGGCCTTCTCTTTCCCATTGTATCAAATATGAACTAATCTGTTCCTCATCCATGCTGATGAATTCTGTTCAGCTGGTCTACCTAAGGATGAAGGACCTCTTCAGCAGATACCATTGATCTAGGCAGACAGGCATGTATAAGGAAGTACCAGAAGCCCAGGCAGTTAGATCATGTTCAAAGGCAATTCTGTCTGCTGCACTTGAGACTATTCGTGGCACGTTAATAGAAGCTCGGAGTGGATGCAAGGGTTGAAGACAAATGCTGCCCAGGTGAAGCAGCGAGGTTGACTCTAGGATTACCATCATTCACACAGCATCCCATAGAAATGTGATTCCAGATGTTATTTGCATGCTAATTAACATATTGCAAAGCAGCTTCATTATCTGCTTTCTCATTTCATCCTGACAGTAGTTGGGGAAGGGAGATATCATTATTCCCATTTTGCCTATAAGAAAAATAAGGCTCACGGAGAAGGCGAGACTTGCTTAAGTTCAAGCAGCCACGGCAGACACTGTCCGCTTGCACCAGATACCTCTCAAGACACTGGGTTGGTCTTTGAGCCAGAAAGCCAAGGTCCTGAGTGCCTTTCTGAACTCAAAGCATTTACAATCTATCATGGGAAGTTGGGGTATATGAGAGGCATGTTCTCAAATACTCCCCTGTATCAAGCATTATATCTAATGTGCCTTGAGAATTATACCAACTAAATGCCATGGACCTGCAGAAAAGGAATTTTTCTCTTTCCACCTAGATCAATAGAGAAAGACTCCTGCTGGCAGCAGTGTGATTGTGTAAAATGCCTTTAGAATGCTCATAGGCTTCCATCAAATGATTATACCTCTAGGAATTGCGTTTAAGAAAATTAAGAAAAATACATGCAAAGATTTATCTGCAAAGAGTTTCATGGTACCCTCACCTATAACAGTGAAAAAACTGGAAACAACCGATTACTTCAATAAATCATGCTGCATCCAGGAGTGGAATACTGTTCAGCCATTTTAAATGTGAGCCCGGAATGATGTGAGCAGCCTTAGATGGTTTGGGTGAGTGGGAGTAGTTCAATAAGAAGCTGATTTGGCTGCACGTAACAGAGAACTCAACACGGGCTTACGCAGAATAGATGTTTGTAAGTTTCCCCAATAGGAATCCAGAAATGAGCTGGAATGATAGGCACGTATTCATTGGGAACCCAGATTTCTCACATCGTCCCATTTTTTTCTCATTCTCCATGCGTGCCTTCTGTAACACAGGTTGTCAAGGCCCTGCCCAAGTTCACCGTGCCCAGGCACACCAAACCCAGACTTCCAGCTACACACACCTGCAAGCCTGCCTTCAAGGCCTTCTCTGGCCATTGGAGCGGACTCACCAGCACAAGGGGCAGGCCAGAATGGCCAGGCAGTTAATGATCCCCCTCCATACTGCAGAAGTATCCCTCAAGCAATAGTATACAAATACTTCAGCTCCCTCACCCCTGGGAAGGGGGGGCGGATAACTCAGAAGTGTATTCTACATGAAAGCCCTCAGCTGTACTGCGCCCCAGGTGCCCAAAGCAGTCATTCATCTTTTGTCATGTTTTTGTCCCTTCGCTATCTCACTTCCAGTTCCTGTACCAGTGCTTCCTTGAATAACTGCTCAAACTACTTGTACTCACTTCCTTGTCTCCATATCTGCTTCTCAAGGATTGCAACCAAGATGGCTTCCATTGTCCCAGTTTCTACAGCTCTGGCTGTAGAAACACATCCATCACATCCATGTTTCCAGCAGGAAGGTGGATGGGAAAAGGGCAAGAGCTGCCTCTCAATGGAGTCAGCCACTCTTGATGCACTTTGCCCCGCCACATACATGCTCCACACTTCCCTGCCTTGCTCTGGGCCTTGAAAGGCTGACCTGGATAGGCTTCATGAATAGGATCCCCAGCCCTCTAGCTTTGGTTGGACTCAGCCAATGGAGAGCCATAGTAGGAGATGGGTGGGGAGATGGAGAATAGGTCGGAAGGGTTATTCTCTAGACTCCCTCTCGGCCTGCTTCCCTTGACCAAAGATCTCCATTGACCAAAGATCTTGTCCCATGACCCTCTTCACCAGATCATGTGCATATTTGTTCATTTGGGGCATAGCGGGGGCTCACCTGCTCTCTCCTCTTTCTCCCTTCTTCCCCTCCCTCCCTCCTTGTCCCTCCTTTCTGGTCATGGTTCTCTCTCCTTGCCCCTCACACTTAAGAGCGGTAATGGCTCCCTGTTATCATTAATAGTATTCTTTGGGATTGCCCACACCCTGTGCAGACCTGTGACCAGCCCTGTTACTAAACTCCGTTCACCCTAGCCAGTGTGAATGTGGCATCTGGTTCCTGCCAGGACTCTGACTGGTATACTCCCATTATAAATATATGTTCATCTAAAGCCTGCCCTCATTAAACACTAACGTCCTCGAGGGCATAGAACCTCTTTGTCTACCACACCCCACCTACTCTTGTTTGCTGCATTAGCGCCAGAACTTTGCACAGCATCTAGTGTGGTAGGTGCTCCGTGCAAACGTGATGCCTGATGAGTGCTGTGTCAGCTGTTGTTTTGTTTCTTTAGGTACTGAGGCTATGTTTTTGTCTTTCAGATGAAAGTGGGTGTCATCTTAGTTCTTTGGAAAGAGCTTCTCTGAACTGACCAGATGATTTAATTTGCACATCTGGAACAGGACCCATGATGGACATTACACAGCATAGGGAGGCAGATTTTTACCAGAATAAAAGAAAGTTGAGGCTCACCATCACTAAAGCCCTAGGAAATTCAAAATAACCCTCCCAAGATCTGGTGACAATGAAGTTGTTCAAACAGCCCTCGGGCAATAATTTGGTGGATCTAGTGGAAATGGCATAGAGGGTAAATTCAGGTATCACATATAGTATCGAGAGCCTGGACTAGATGATATCCCAATTAATCCCTTTGAAGATGTACTTATCTACTCAGTTGTTGGGCAAATATTTAGAGACGGCCTGTTACGTACCACACATGATAACATAAAGTACAAACAAAGACTAGACAGACCTCGTTGCCATCCCGAATGCCCTCTGTGCTAGCTGCACATGACGTGGGCGAGTTCACTAACCATTACCGAGCCTCACTGGCTTCATGCGGAGTAATGGAATCGCAGGAGCTCATAGGGTGCGTGGGGACTGCATTCAGGAGCATGCAATGCTGGGCACCTAGTAGACACTCAGCATGTGTGTTTTTTCCGTTTCCCAAATGGCCTGATTTCAGTGTGAATAAGAAACAAAAATTAGGATCTAATATTTCCTGACTGAGGACCTTAACCATCTATTCCATGGGGACTTAACTGTCTCATCACCTGCAAAATGAAAATAACAGTAATATCTACTTCACGGGTCATGAGGAGTATCAAATAAGCTACTTGAGATCTGGTTTCAAGCACATAAGAGGGTTTCCTGTCTCCTCTTCCAATCCCTCTCTTAGATCCAGCTTCCTCAATGGCAGTGATATTGTCCCCAAGGGGGTGGCAATTGGGGAACAAAAAACACAATCTTACTGTCTTTTAGGTAAAGCACAGATACATAAAATATATAACCAGATATATATGTAATTATCTGTGGTATTAAGAGCTCCCAGGGTGGGGTAGGGAGATGAGGAAAAAATGCCTAAAAAGATATCTAGGTGTGGAGGGGAGTAGAGGACAGAGTGGAAAACAGGTCATTGCTCTGGAGTCTGTCTCCTTGCTAGAATGTGTCCATATCAGCAATAAAAAATGCAAAAATAAAAAAAATTAGAAGGAAGGGAAATTTTTTTAAAAAACAATGTGCCCATAAAACCATTACTGGAATTTGTGTACTTCTCAGGAGCCAGGTGACAGTGCCTAGTGACACTGTACTAACACCATTTTTAAGGATAATTTATTGATGATACTATTACAGTTGTCCCATTTTTTCTCCCCTTTATTCCCCTCTGCCTTGCACCGCCTCCCCACCCTCCAGCATTCCCCCCACTAGTTCACGTCCACGGGTCATACATATAAGTTCTTTGGCTTCTCCATTTGCTATACTGTTCTTAACCTCCCCCTGTCTATCTTCTACCTATCATTTAGGCTTCTTATTCCCTTCTTTTCCCCCCTTGTACCCCATCCCTCTCCCCACTGATAACCCTTCATGTGATCTCCATTTCTGCTAACACCTCTTTCTTCACCCTATAAATGAAGTTTCTATTTTGTCTCCAGTGAATGCTATATCATTTATTTTCATAATCTGCCTCCACTTTTTTGACCCAACTATGTTTATCAAACTGCAAATCCACGAAATACAACAAAAGTAAAAGATTAATGCCTCTGTGTGGGTCTGAATTCCAGAGAGTGCTCTTTTGGCACAGTTTGAATAACATTAGCATTCTTTTTAATTTTCTGGTTAGGCCCCTGTGTCGATTAAAATATGGCTTAACACCGGGGTGCATCGCTTGGCACATTCTGTTCATCATGCATTATAAAATGGTTGAAATAAGAACTCCTAAACAAACGGTGGCCTGTGTTTGTGATTTTCAAAACCACCTTGGGCACAATATTGGATCCTGTCACCTCCAGGGACGAAAAGCATTTGAAGGTAGAATTGCTACCCTTTCTCGCTCTTAATAACTAACTGCATGGGGGAAATTCAGAGGTTGGTTTTGGAATAAATAAACACATGTGTGGTTTGCTATTTAAATTCAGCAGACATCCCTGGCTGGTGTAGCTCAGTGGATTGAGCACTGGCCGGCAAACTGAAAGGTCACTGGTTCGATTCCCAGTCAGAGCACATGCCTGGGTTGCGGGCTAGGTCCCCAGTAGGAGGCGTGTATCTCTTGCACATTGATGTTTCTCTCCCTCTCTTTCTCCCTCCCCTCCCCTCTCTCTAAAATTAAATAAATAAAATCTGAAAAAAAATAAATTCAGCAGACAATACCCCCACGATGCTGGTGCCGTATGATAATGTATGGTTTTTACACTCAAGAATCTGAATCACAAAGCTGCCCTGGAAGCGCACAGAGTGGTTATAGAAACATCTCCATAAGAAAGTACAGAAGTACAGCACAGTCTCACATAAAACGATTTGCCAATAAATCTGCTTTTGATGGACTACTAAAAATGGACACATCAGGCAAAAACGATGTGTGTGTCTGTTGCGTAGGCTAGCTTTGTGAAGGATGACAAACTTCCACTGGTAGACTGAGATAAGAAACAGCTGTTGTTGGCGTCGGCACTACTGCAAGAAATGAAATGGTAATTCTCGGACACACCGATGACAGTTACCATATATTTGATCAACTTTGAATATATGCAAGACCAGAATGATGTGGCAGCCCCAAGCAAAATTGCCCGATGACTCTTTTTACAGTCTCTTGAGAAGGAGCACTGAACGCAGCCGCATAGAACCGTCGTCCGATTGTGTGTTATTTCTAAAGCAAGATGTTCCAGTGTGTGTGTCTGTGGAGGGGATGAGGCTGGGGAGAGGTGGGGGCAGGCTGTTCTTATTTTTTGCACCAAGAACTTGTATTAGTAGAAAATTTGAGGGTTTCAAATGATGACTGCAGAGCAGTTACTGAGGTACATTTATAAGCTGTGAGTCAAATGGCAAAAAACATCTTTCAGCACAAAAGAAAATTCAGTGAATCTCCCCATTGGATCTATTCAATGGCTGTACATAAACACAAAAGGCTTTTGAAAACAACAATTTTTATGTACAATTTCTATACGCTGTAAAAATTTAACAATTAAGAACTCCATTTATAAAAGCTTGAACTTTCATATTGATGTGGAACTTGCAATTTTTTAGAATATCTTTTTAAATCTTTTCAACTATTTAGTTCGAGTATATTCTGATGACTGTTCTGGCATGATTTTTGTTTTGTTTTGTTTTGCTCTGCTTTTACTGTTTAATACTGCAAAGTCAACTATAGATACTCCATGCAGGCCGGCCAGTAGACGTCTCCAGCACACTTCTCTCTGAGAGATGCCTAGGAAGAATGTAGAAACTCCAAACTGAGTCTTCCAGTACCAGATGACATACCCAGCATCCTCAGAGTCAGAAAGGCTTTCTGGACCATTAGAATAATAAAGAACTGGAAAGGATAATGAAAGAAATTCCAGGGGGCCAGCCTATAGAGACCTGTAAGGAAAAAAAAAAAACAGCCGTTCTTTTCTCAGATTAGGCATTCTTAGGCTTGGCAATACTGCCAGTGAGGGCTGGCCTGAAGGCTTTCTGGAGTTCTCTTTTTCTTTTTATGATGCTGTGATTTTTGGAGCTTCTTTAAATTGAGGTATAGCTGACATACAGCATTATATTAGTTTCAGGAGACCAACCTAATGATTTGATATTTGTAAATATCACAGAATGACCACCACAATAAGTCTAGTTAACCTCCATCACCATTATGATGCTGTGGTTTTAAGAAGAGAGTGCGTTAAGCCATCAGGGGCTATGATTCTGCCTCTGTACCATATTTCCTGAGAGAGAAGGCTTGGGTCTTCAGGTCCCCACAGCATCAGACTCTGCCCAGGTACAGTGAGGAGTCCAGCCTAAAATTCTCAAATCTGGTCTTATTTACTTTG
>VMDR010020032.1:0-17861 GCA_007922815.1 Macrotus californicus
CATGCAGGTGAGGCCTGCATTGTTCTGTGCTCCTGTGACTAAGCACTTAATTCTTACTCATCCTAGGGTCAAAAATTAGCACTTTAGCCCTATATTTAAAGCCACGTTCCTCAGTCAGCTTTGTTAGTAGTAAACCATCAGTTTGTCTGCTATAACTTATCTTCTAATTGGTTCCTAATTTGGATTGGTAAGAGAGGGGTTTGTGTATTGAACTCCTTCAGGATTTACCAGTAGTCTAATTCTAACCCATTGGCCTCAGGGACAGCTGCACGTCCCTGGAGTGCAGCTCCCCTGCAGTAGGGATGCTAACAAGACCTCTGTGCAGTGCCTCAGTAAAATGTCACCAACAAGGACACACTTCCAAAGAGATGCTTTGATGCCAAAGTACTGTTCTTATCAATAAAATTATTTATTTTTATACATAAGATCACAAAAAAATAAATCAGTGCAAAACACTATTTTCCAGGGCTTTAACTCTCACCACTTTTATTTTTCTTACATGTGCCATGACCCCACAACTAAACTCCCTTTCACACTGCCTGTTCCTCGCCTATCTACAAACAAAAATGCCCTGGAGGATTAGGTGCTATGTAAGTATAAGATAGAGCAGATGGTGCGTTGAATAACATTCCCCCCCCCACACCCCAGAAAACCCCAGACTGAAGGTGCTTTTGACATACTGTATGTTTTCATAAGGCCAAATTTGTATTACACTTTTTTATAATGTGATTACTATTTGGGAATCTGATATGTACTATGGCTATAGCCATAAGGTAGCATAAGCTTCTAAGGCACAATCCCTGAAAACCTCCCAGCTTCTGTGTGAATCCGCTTGTAATTCAACACATATCCTACCAGGTATATCATTTACTGTCACTAAGAGTCTCCTGCTTTGTTGGATTTGCAGCTCCCACTGATAAAAATGATGCATTCTGAGCATGTTCACGCAGGCCGGTGAACCAAGACTCAAATCAGAATATAAATATGTTCCCTCATGAAATGGAATGGCTACAAAATATTGATGCTTTAGGGGTAAGATTTTCTAGATATAGATATAAGATTTTCTTGATAAAGATATATCTATTATCAATTAGTTTATAAATTGATTATTAAAACATACATCTGGTGAATCCTTGACTCATCTTTCCCAATTTCTTTTTAAAGAATGTCCAAATGCAGACACCTATTTACTAAATAACAATAGCATGTAATTCCAAACTGAGTGGTGATTAGCACTAAGGCACTTTAAAACACTTTATTGTTTAGAAGGCATATTTGATTTTCTAATCAGTAACATGAGACAATGGTAGGTTACATGTTCCTTCCAAGTGTCTAGGGTAACTGCTGCAAAACAGCAAAAGAGTATATAACTTTCAAACTAATAAAGGAGAAAATACACAAGAAGCAGAGAACAGAATGAAACTAAAAACTTCAAAATATATCTCTGTACTTGAGAGAAGACATGGTCTGAAAATTATTTACATTTGCAAATATTCCAGAGGACATATAATCCCTCTACCTTATGACCTTCAACTCCACTCCCTCACTGAGGATGTCTGTCTGTCTGTCTATCTGTCTCTCTCTTTCTCCCTCTCTCTTCTTTCCCCCTTCTTTGTCTCTCACTATATATATACCTGTATCTATATACTTCATTCTTTTTATGTCCCCAAACTTCTTTTTAGACCAATGTTGTGTCTACATTTTAGGCACTTCAAAAACACAACTTATCCATCCCTATGATGAGTCTATACATTAACAAACAGATGTGACGAAGGACAAAAAGCCAGATTGAATACTGGATTTTGACTTATCTGGCTGTTGGTGGTGTTGGAGCTTTCAAAATCTATTTTCAATGACAGTCCAACTCTCAAATTTATGTAGCTTAAATCGCTCCATTTTAAATTGGAAGTATATATTGTCTCTTTCATAGTTAATGACAATGTAGGGGAGAAGGAGGAGAAAAAGGCAGGTCCCTGAGGCATGTAGGGAAACCTGGGGTTGGGGATCAGTTTGCAGGAGCAGCGGAAGACCCCTCCCACCCAGGGTCATCAGCTCTTTATCAACGCCACCTCTTGCCTCATTCCAACTCTAATTACATGGCCCTGGTCGGACAAATGAAGCACCAGAAGGTTAGAATTGGATTCGGTGTCTCACGATGAGGGCCCCTAGGAAATACAAGACAGCAGTGCCGTGAACTGTGTCCAAGACTGGCCCACAGCCTTTATCTACGCAGCACAGCTTGACAGGAAGAGAAGCAGCTTTGAAATGGGATTAAAACACGGGCAAAATACAACTCTTCAGCAAGTCATTCCATTCTATTCTAAAGAACAGAATTTTTACAAAACAAAACAAAAACAGTCTCATGGAAACAGCAATCAAACTGATAGTTGACAAAGGGGAGCACACTGGGGGGAGTGTGTCGAAAAGGCAAAGGGGAATACAGTCAATGATACTGTGAAAAGTTTGCGTGATGACAGATAATTACTTGATTTAGTGTGGTGATCACATTGTACGGTCTATAAATGTCAAATTATGATAGTGTACACTTGAAACTAATATAATATTATATACCAACTATATATAAATTTTTAAAATAAGTAAATAAAAGTTTAAAAATGAAGGGGGGAGAGGGAGGTAGAAGACAGTAAAGGCAGACAGATGGCAACTGAAGGAGACTTGACTTTGGGTGGTGACCAAACAATACAATACACAGACGATGTGTAGTCACAAGTTAGCATGCTGGATGAAGAGAGTCTTTATCTGTGGAAAACAGAGAAGAGTGATCTCTTTATGAGTGATAAATTTGTTCACTGAACAAATATTTATGAAATGTCTACTCTGTTGTAGGTACTGTTCTAGGCCCTATAGAACAGATCAGACATGAAGATGTGATGCTGGCCCTGTGGCCCTGGGAACCCAGTGAGTCAGTGCCATAATTAGAGGGTGACCTGATTCCCCTCCATTCCCAGGCCCTACTTCCTCCACAGTGAGAATTCAATAAACCCTTAGAAGACCCTAGAATCCCCCACACAACACACCTCTTTCTCTTCCTTCTTCTCTGTCTTCCTCCTCTTCTCCTTCTCTCCATTCTTTCTTTCCTTCCATCTTCTCTCTTTGACTCTCCTCCTCATCAGCTCTCTGTTTATTACCCTACTTCTATCTTACTAACCACCACACTAATAACCGCCCCTCATTCTACTTTTTTCCCAGCCAGTTAACAGTCTGGCTAGGAAAAGCCAGAACAGTCTTTCTTAGCCCTAATATAAATAACTGAGCTGCTTAGTTCTGCTAAGGTAGGATTCAGGTGGCAGGGGATGGCGTTGTCCTGGCTGCTTCCTAGAGATGTTGGTCTTCGATAAATCCTAATGGGTTGCAGCTTAAGTTCATAAGTATCATTCATATTCTTCCTTCCTCTTTAGGAAGGTGAAACATAGAAATATCTCAGGTACCAGGAAAAGCAGATAGGTGTGGAATTCATGGTTTTGCAGATGGTTGAAGACTGATCTTTGAGTTCTAAGAATCACATAACATCTTTTATATAAAATGTCCTAAACTGTATTATGCACAAGGCTGTAAAATACCCACAAGACTATTTAAAATGCCAAATGCATGCAAAGCTCTCAAAAAATGCTCAGCTAGACCCAAGGATGAAAAGAGAACTACCCTCATCCTGCCTTCTCTATCAACCTCCTGGCCCACCAGGCAGTGCACATTCCATACAGACACACATGCACACACATGAGCGGACACGTGCACACACTGCAAACCTCCAGACCACCCACTCCCACTTGAGTCCCTTCAGCACTGGGATGATAAGTGGGAGCTGAGCCACGCTGAAGCACTCTGAGAATGCCCCTCTGCCAGTGGGCTCAGCTGGGCCGGCGGTGGTCTCTCCTTCTCCACCTCTCTGTGAGAGAGTGGGTGAATTAAACTTTCCATACTACCTTGAAAAGATTGCTGGCTCTTTTTAAAAGTACTTTCTTCCTTGGAACTGAACATACTCAATATTGTTCAACCTAGTTATTTGATCAGCTATTTTTCCAAAGAAAATTTCTCATATTTATTACTGAACCAATCTACTAGTGCAGAGCATAAAGAAAAAAATTACTTTGCCAATAAAACATGTCCAACTGTCCTGACAGTGGCAGCTTTTCAGCTTGATAAGAGGATTAAACGCTAGTGGCCACAAGACAGCTCAATGTGAGCTGTTGGACGTGCAATTCCTTCAGACCCAGCCTGGGGCTTCTCCAGTGTCTCCCTTGGAGGTGGACCTGGTTTTATTGTGTTTTCTTTTGAATTCATTGGAGGACTCTGCTTTTGTTTCTTGGTCAGAAATCACTTGATTCTGAAAGTCTTGTAGAAGAAATGACAAGGAAAGGAGTCAACCGCACAACTGCGATGGTGGCGAAAGAAGAGAGCAACCAGTTATTACTTCCATCCACATGCAAATCTGTGTGTCCAACCAAAGTGTACTAGGCACAGTCTTGCATTTAAGGGGTATACACCTCTTGCAAAAAAGATAAGCAGCACACTATTTGGTCAGTAAGTAAACTGTACAGTCAGTAGATACACATTGCTTATCACACACACAGAGAAGAATCTGATCTGAATCCAGGATCTAGCTGGAACTTGCCTTCTTAAATAAATTCATTTTATAAGCTTGACATATGTGAGTAGTAGGGCAAAAGAAAAATGTTTTATATTAATAGCTGGCAGCAGAAGTTCTTAGAAAGGAAATATCTCTGCTGAGGAAATATTTTCATAAACACCTTGGCTGAATGACAGAGCTAAAGGTCAGCAGCTGCCAGGACAATGACAAACAGGAGAGCTGATGACAGAAGAGATAAGGAAGAGAGAGGAGGGCCCAGACCCCGGGTGGCAGGCCAGATATCAACAGTGGTGATAGTAACAGTGAGAGTAAATGTAATATAGCTAACCACTCAGTGCCAGGCATTGTTCAAGTGTTTGTTCTGCTTTGTCTTATTTAACCCTCACAACAGCCCTGTTATTTTGACATCATTATTCATGTTCATTTCACAGAAACCAGAGCCCACTTTTCAGAAGTAACCAAGGCACCCTGAAAGTCAAGAATATCCAGCATTTAATACATAAGTTAACAAGTCTGTGATGCAAATCCCTCTACTTGAAACTTCAGTCAAGTTTTGTACCCACAAATAACTTTTGTGAATAATTTTTGTGCATGTATGAAAATGAAAGAAAATATCTGGGTGACGTGTCTGGGTCAAAGTGCCACAAAACACAGACAAATGCATGGGATGGTGAGGCAATTCCTTAACAAATAACTTGGCAGAAGCAGGAGACTGGAGCCATAGGTAACTATGACCACAAGCACCTCAGGAATTCATGTAAATTTGTAAATTTGTTAGGCGTTGGATTTTCTGCAGTTAGTGGAATGGTGTTTGACTCTTAAGGAGGCAAAATAACCCCCAGTTACACCTAGTGGAATCAACATACTTAATCCAGTCCCAAACAATAGACTATTCTACTTCCTAGAAATGTTTTCTGTATGCCAAGTTCTGTGGTAAATGCTTGAGATACATGGTCTTCTTTAATCCTCACTGAAACACTGAGTTTTAAGTCAGTCCGATGGCAGTGAGATGGTAAGCAGAACTGGATTTGAACCTGGGCTTTCAAGACTCTGGACCCACTTTATTCAAGACCACCAGCTTCAGGAGTGGTCTCTTTTTACCACCTACAACTGAAGATGATGTTGCAGACTAAATGGTAGTGAGGTTTCCTTCCATTTTACATTTACCTCTTTAGAGAAACACACAGTGATGTTCCACTGGAGATGAAGTGAGTTAATTCGAGGAATCACAACTAGAAAACGACAGTTGAAAGACTGGTTCCCTCTTTCTCTTCCACTGGACAAGGCTATGAAAACCTCCATGAACCTACAATAAAGGGAGAGGATCACAGAGCATGAAAAGATTGAAATATAGAATAAAGAGGAAATTAAAGAAGGAACATAGAGTGAGTATGAAGGAAGACAACAAAGTGACTAGTGGTGAATTCACAGGTAAGAATGGCAGGCACCACTCAAGGATAGCAGACTCTTGGGATGCCTACCTCTGCCCAGACCACGCTGACCTCTCATTAAATCCTTTCTTTCCATGTTGCATTTTCATGTGTTTTTGGTGATATTCTATACAAATGCAATGCAGCCCTGGCTGGTGTGGCTCAGCGGATTGAGTGCTGACCTGCAAACCAAAGGGTTGCCAGTTTGATTCCCAGTCAGGGCACATGCCTGGGTTGCAGGCCAGCTCCCCAGTAGGGGCCACATGAGAGGCAACCACACATTGATGTTTCTCTCCCTCTCTTTCTCCCACCCTTTCCTTCTGTCCAAAACTAAATAAATAAAATCTAAAAAAATAAAATAAGGTAAAATGCAATGCAGATTAATCCACTTTACAGTAAATCTATCCCTAAGTGTGCAGTGTTGGTGCACAGCAACCCCCAAGAGCTGGTTCCTTTTAGACGCAGACAGTTTGTGAAAATGCTGGTAAATACCATAGGTTATCATTTGAAAATGTAAGAAGAATCAGGATTGAGTAAATTCTGACCTATTGTGGACTTAGCAAAAACTTCGGGCTATTTTTGAAGTGTTTTATATTTAGCAAAATGCATTTTCCAACCAATACGATTCCTTTAAGTCATTGAGTATTGTCAGAATATTTAATCCATATGTGTTTTATTAATCACTTACCAATTCTATTTAAAGGATATTTTAATATCTAGGAATTTATTTTCATTTCTTTTTACAGGCCTCTCTCTTTAAAATCTATTTTGTCCTAGTGATTGGAAGTTACTCTGAACTAAACTCATGTATATTAGATTTGTTTTGAAATCCTGAACTAAAGACATTTTTGAACAATATTACAACATAAACCATGCAATTTTAACTAAAATAACAGTTCTTTGAATATGTGGTTAAGAGAAATTTTGGGAAAATAGCTAAAAAAAAGAAATATAACTGCAAAGTTAGCTGACCGGCAGTCTATTCTTGATCTTTGCTTGACCTAATCTTATCTTCCTGCTTCAGCGAAATATTGAATATTCTTCACTAAAACCAAACCAAACAACCCCCTTCATTCCGCTGCCTAATGTAGAAGACATTGTCAGGTGGATGCCTGTGTGGCACTTTGAGCTGTTCAGACAAAGAACAGTCTATCAAACCTTAAACTAAAGTTTGATGATGAGGCAGGGAAGCAGCCCTCTCAAACACTGTTGGTAGAAGTAGAAATAGAAACAGGCCATCTGGAAGCCTTAAAATTTTGACTCATAATTCCACCTCTGTGAGTTTATCCTAATAACTTTTAGGGTGTTGGTAAAAGTGTGCTCTATGGAATAATATGCATTAAATCATTTTTAAAAATTCACAGACTACACAGTAGTAGAAGAAAATGACATGGAAAAATGCTCATGATATGTTCAGTTTTTAAAAGTTATCAAGCAGGCCCTGGCTGGTGTAGCTCAGTGAGTCGAGCACAGGCCTGTGAACCAAAGGGTCACTGGTTGGATTCCCAGTCAGGGCACAGGCCTGGGTTGCAGGCCAGGTCCCAGTGTAGGGGCACGCAAGAGGCAACCATATATTGATGTTTCTCTCCCTCTCCTCCTTGTCTTCCCCTCTCTCTAAAAATAAATAATTTTTTAAAAAAGTTATCAAGTAGTGTTTACTGCATGATTTAATGTAAATGTATATAGATATAGATACTGAGATAGATCAATGGATCAATCTATCAAGAGATAGATGTATGTGGTCCATGTAGATATATTTGCAGATATAAATGTAAATGAATACATATAGCTCTAGAATATGTATATCTACATCTACATGTCTCTATCTAGATAAAATGTTAATAAAAATGGAACATGGGGTGATTTAACATTTGTGCTTTTGCTTGTTTGTATTTTTCTGAATAAACACTGATTTTCTTCAGTAAATATGTGTTTCCTTCAACAAGCAAATATCACTTTATAACATGAAAACATTACGTAAGCGAATGATGCTAGGAGACAACAACATATACAAACTGATTATTAGACTATACCATATTCAGTCTGAAAGAAAAAGATGATCATGCATATTTTCACTTGTTTACACTTTGCAAGTCCAAATTCTACCACTGTAGTCTCATGCCCTCGGGGCTTTGTGGCAAGCAGAGCCGTCTCCTCAGTGCCACACAGCCTGATGACACAGGAACTGAGTCACAGCCACCATCGGGTTTCAGGTAGGGAGCCACTGCACTGGCAGCCTTTGATCTCCGAGGACCCCCTGAGGACTCTCTGACTTCACACAAACTCTAGGCCCCGAGCCACTCATGTCTGAAGCATGACGGAAAGCCACTTACTGGTTGCTGTAATGTACTCTAAATTCATCTGGAAAACAGCTTCAGATTTCGGACATGAAGGTGACCCTAATTCCACACCGCACCTTCATATGACAAGCAAAAGGGGGGCCACTCTGCCAACCCAAGTATGGATGGCCGGGTGGCACAGGGAATGGAAAAATTTGTTTTGGCATCCGATTCCTTTTTGTTGTATCCATCTGGGGCTGCCTCCCTAGTTTAATAACAAAAGAGGAAATGCAGTCACCTCCACTAGGGAATATCACCTTAGAGCAGAATACTTCTGGTATCATATCCTCACTTAGAACTCTGGCTCTCAGAGAGAATACTTTAAAGAAATGTATGTGGAGGTAGGGGGTGGGATCGGGGTGGGAGGTGGTGATGGCTGGGGTCGGGGGCAGTGGTGGGGAGAAAATGGAGACAACTGTACTTGAACAACAATTTAAAAAAAGACCCTACGAAATGAAAATAAAAAATAAAAAAAAGAAACATATTTGGAAATGGTTTTTTCCCTAGCTGTACAAGATTGGGGTTCAACCTGATGCATGACAGAAGGACTAGCTGTGGTGCATGGAAAGTAGAGGAAGGAACAACTTCTGGCTCCGTTTTTTCTATTACTATTTAAGCTGCAGTAGATGCTAGAAAACAGCACATAGAGTAGAAACTTGTACCTACTGAAAGGTTCAACATAAAAAGTCTCATGGAAGGAAATTCTCTTTTATTCTTTAATTTTCTTGAATTTGGTTTGTGGGGTTTTCCCCCACTTTGATGAAGCTCTGCCTAATTTATTCATAACGTATCTATGAGACAGGTTTCCTCCAGCAGTCAGGGGAAATGTGTCTCACATAAGACTGAGCCCTCTAGTTAATAATTCTGCAGCATCTCATATCTGTAGTCTGTTCTCTGACTCGCAAATGCCTCCACATGATTGCAGCCACATTCACAACATTCAGAGCAAGGGCCATGACCGAAACAGAGGAGGGCTGGTGAACGGTTGATTCTGAGCTTCTTCTGCGTATATTTAAGACTGAAATCCTGAATTCCCACTTGTACTTCTATCCCTTTCCAGACAGACGGGTCCTATGGCAGAATGAGCCTTGCCCTTGCCTGAAGAAATGTCCCTTTTCCTTCCAGAGTCACAGCTCTTATAGCAGCAGGACTGACGATTACTACCGTCACTTGTCAAAACCCTCCACTGGAAACACACAAGAATTCTCAAGAATTTAAAGCTATTAAACTGGAATCTTCTGTGATGTCCAGATAAGGGATACACCTTACAAGTCACATCTTAACTCCATCCATTCTTAAATAGGTCACAGATTGGCGATGGTCCTCCAGGTATGGAGAAACACCACCAAACCTGGACCTGAGGTGCAGAGACTGACTTGAACTAAAGAATTTGGTACAAATCCACATACTATAGTGATTCTAGTATATGCTTTTTAAAGAATTGGACTCAGAAAAATAAGATTTTTTTCTTCTTTACTTTCTTTTTTAAAAGTTCCCTATTTAAAGAATAATTACTGGTTGAACATGGAAATGTTGAATTTCTCTCGAATGAACCAAAAGAGAGACATGCAGATCTTTGAATATATTTCTCCTTAATTCCCAGACTCATTGAAAAAAATACTGAGCCAATAAACCAATAATTAATAAACTAAATTACAGGGCAGGACAAAAGTAGGGTTACATGAAACACAGAGTTTATTCTTGTTATTATTAATTATTGTATTATTTTCCATACAAACAACTGTAAACCTACCTTTCCCCCACCCTGTATTTCCTAGTTAAGTCACCTGACTTTTTTCTAGTCAAACGAATAAACTACAACTTCTCATTGTTGGCCTAATTTGCTCATGAGAAACCCCATCACATACAACCTTTCACAAACTCAGTGTCAAGTGCGACTATTCTCTTCATTTCAATTCACAGTTGCTTGTGTGCTGCCTACAGTGCAGAAACTAGCTACTATTACAAAGAGGTGGCAAATAGAGGTTTTTATTCAGCAGTGTCTAGTAATACATAATATAAATTTTAATTTACTTGTTCCCCCAACAAAGTTACATGAGTATGGCAAACACCATCAAGTATGTTCACTTCCAGTCATAAGGAGGGAGTTAGTGTATGTTTCCTGTTTCAGCTGAGACCTTATACAGCCCCTCCAGGTAGACAAAACATAAAAGAATTTACTTCACTTAATAGCTGCTGAAACTTGAAGGCAACTCATATAGAAGGAAACAGGAACAGGCTGTAAGTAGATTGTACCCTCTGGGTGTTTGGGCATCTCTGGTTTGTATTTCTATGGTGATAGTTAATAATTTTGTCTTTTTACAAAAAATTTTAACTATGAAATTTATATTCCTAAGAAAAAAATCAACTAACTTGTTAAATTGTACATCATCTATTGTACTATATCATCGAAGCAGAATTTCCTCAGCCATGTTTTAGGTCTTTTTCTTAGCAACATACACTTGCTTCTTAAAAAACAATAATAAAAATCATTTCCCAAGCACCTCAGTCTAAAGTTACAGCTGTATTGGGTTACTCTTTGGATGGGAAATAGGCTGGTTGCTTTTCTTCTTGGCCTCTAAGCCTTGCTCCTGCATCCTTTCCACACACACAACTCTGATTTCAAAGAGAAACCCCACTGGGAGGCTGAAAGATGACTGTGAGAGAAGGAAGTTATGCTAATTTTCCACCCCCAAAGACACCAGTGAGCAAACAAATACTTGCAGTTTAGGAGGGAAATAAGGCTTCCTTCTAGATCAATTCAAAGTTTGGTTATCACACTTGCAAACGCTGAGTCTCTGCCATCTCATCCCTGTTTCTCCTCGATGCCTCCTGTCCGCATAAGAAATGTCCGAACCTGTAGGAAACTTTTATTTGAGCCAAACTGATGACAATTGCCAGGAAGCAAAATCTCAATTGACTGAGAAAATGTTCCAGAGAATGGCACTTTTACAGCTTATTTTATATATCAGAATCAAAGGAGGAGACCGAAAGAGGGTTACATGAAAGTAACTGGTGGTGGAATAGGGAGGTAAAGCAAAGCAGGGAAATCTCTGAGACTGGATAAAAGGTAAACTGAAGAGACACACACTTCTTTGACATGGCAGGTACAGGTAGTTAGCAACGAACGTTTACAGCAAATAGACATGGTATTCGGGGAACAAGCTAACGATGACGGGCTCTGTGGTCTCATGTTCTGGTGGTGGGGGTGTCAGGGAAAGGAGACTACTCTGATACTACTAAGGTATGTTTTCTGACATTCAAAAAGACAATAGAAAGGCTCACTTAATGTAAAGACTGACCTTTCTCAAGGAAGCTACAGGCCCAGGATGTGACTACTCAACACGACCCACTTCTGGTTAGACATTTTTGTGCTCAGACTCTCCTAGTGGTTACTTTTGGTCTGTGAGTGTGCACGGCCTCCCTGGGCTTGTCAGGTTTAGTATACGGTCCCTTTTTCACCCACACTTGCTTAGCCAAAGGAATAGTGCTGCTGTTTGCAGAGCAGAGCAAGGCTGAGTGTGACACACAGTGTCCCCGTGGGAGCTTGGGCCCATGGTATCCGAAGACAAAGACAGCTGCAGAGTGCAACCAGGACTTTACATTTGGGGGGACGACTGACCCTGAAGTGTTAGGGCCACAAGTCATCTGTGTAGCTCCTCCAGTGTTCAGGAGTGCTTTGCCTCTCAACTTTGAAAGATTCCAGAAAAAGAAACCAGGAGCTCTGGGGAGAGAAAACAAACAGTTTGTTAAATGTTTACAAATTTGCTGATGGTAAAATAACAGACTTATCGTTGTTAGCTGAGGAGTTGCTGATGGAGAACTCCTTCAAGAAGAAATGGTACACAGTACAAGAAATCTCTCAAGAAGAATTACAGTCCAATGCAACCATGTAACAGGCAATTTATACATGTTGTACAGTACAATAATTCTTAACCTTTTCCCCACCTTCTTTTAAAATCTAATGAACTGTTTCCCCAGAAAAAATCATACACATATAAAAATAGAGAGGCTACGTCACAAACCCCCTGAAAAGGAGTCCTTGACGCCCCAGTTTCTCCTGACGTTGAGAGCCCTGGTTTTGTCCTGAGGGGCATATTTGGCCTGTGCTCCTCACCATGCTACCTCCTGCCTTTCACAGTGTGAGAAGCTGCCTGGCAAGGCTCACAGCCCCCTACGTGCAATTACCAAGCAGCCCTCTGGGGAAATGTCATACATCCTTTTGTGCTAGTCCAGGAGAGTATGAGAATAAAGATTTTTTGGAAGAAAAACCTTATGCTGCACTGGGGATCAGGGGTCCTGACAGGTTTTGTTTTCTTTTTATTGTTGTTCAGTTACAGTTGTCCCGCCTTTTTCCCCATTGTTCTCCCCTGCCCCGCCCCCCCAGTCAATCCCCCCCACCCCCCCACCCCCAACAGTCCATGTCTGTGAGTCCTCTATTTGTGTTCCTTTGCTTGCCCCTTCCCCTTCTTTCCCTCATTATCCTCTCCCCCATCCCCTCTAGACAGTGTGTTCTTTATTTCCATGTCTCTGGTTCTATTTTGCTCCTTTGTTTTGTTGATTAGGTTCCACTTATAGGTGAGATCATCTGACAGGTTTTTATAGTTGCATCTCCTGCTCCTATAACATCTCTAGAGTTCAGTTCTTATGTAAAATGAAGGGGGTGACAGTAAGAAAGGAAACCTCCCCTAGTCCTATATTCTGGGAGCAAATGAGCTATTCGGACCACTGCCGCCCAGTAGTTGCAGGCACAAGTCTTGTCTTTTGCCCATTGTTGGCGGGTCACTGGGCAAGCAGCTAGGACTCTGAGTCCGTTTCCTCACTCGTTTGCCTACAGATTAAATTATGACAAATGGAAAGTAACACTTGCTTCACAAAGTGTTTAATGAATAACTATTATTTTTATCAAAGAACCAAATTTCTTCTTCTTAATCCTTATACCAAAATAATAAATAAAAGATTTAAAACTAAAGAATAAAACCATAAACTTACTAGAAATGACATGGGGAACTTTTTAATCTTGAAAGAAATGGAGATATTTGTGTCTATGTAACTATTTAAAAATTCTGTATGGCTAAAAAAAGCAAAGACAAAGGATAAATTTAGAAAACATTCACAAAGTGTATTATAAACAAAAAAGCAAATTTTTATAATGTGTAGAAGAAGCTCTTAGAAATCAGTCAACATACAGAAGATGCTTAATCTCACTCATTCACTATTTTTTTATCCATTAAATTGAGAGACTTCAAAAAACTTGATATTATCCATTGCTGAAAAATGGGGAAATAGACATTTACACACTGTAGGTGGGAGTATAAACTGGTGTGCTTTGGAGGGAAATTAGACACTACTTACCATGTTATAAAAACAGATATCCTTTCACCTAAAAGACACTTTTTCTAGGAACTTCTCAAGCATACATATTTACCCAAGTGCTCAAAGCAGTATATTTAGATGTTCACTGATGCATTGTTTGATATTTTAAAAAGAAGAACAACCCTGAATGTCCAGCAATATAACACTAATCAAAAATTGAGAGTATTTCAAGATAAGGGTATATATTTCCACCTAATGAAATGGAGTAAAACTATATTTTTGATCTGGAAATATATCCAAGATAAAGTAAGCAAAGACAGATGCTTGCTAAATACTTGCATGTTAAATAATAACACCTATGCACACACATTTATATGCACATGTGCTTTTATGTGTACTTATATACATACACATACATACATGCATAGGGAAAGTCCTAGAATAATATACAAGACAAATTACAGTGGTTACTTCTGGAGAGTAATTTTTATGGTCTTTTTTATTGTATCAAATTATACATAATAAAAATTTACCAATTTAACCATTTTTAAGTGTACATTTCTTTGGCATTAGGTACATTCACATTGCTGTGTTGGTAATCAAATGGATGATCACCAACATCTATTTCCAGAACTTTTTAATCTTCTCCAACTGAAACTCTGTTCCCATTAAACATTTCTTTCCATCCCCTTCTTCTCTACCCCTCCAACTCCCAGCCCCTGGCAATCACCAATTTGCTTTCTAAGTTTAAGTACTCTAGGAATCTCATTTATGAGGAATTAAACAACATTTGTCTTTTGTGACTGGCTTATTTCACTTACCACAATGTCTTCAAGTCTCCTCCATTTGTACCATGTGTCAAAATGTCCTTGGTTTTTAATGTTGTATACTATTTCATTGTATGTATATGTCGCATTTTTTCATTTATCTGTTGATGGACACTTGGATTTACTGCCTTTCCTCATGTATTGTCTTTCCTGAGAATGTATTTAGGTCACAAAGCATCAAAATCTAAATAATTTGACTAGAAAGAGAGAGTTTTCTATGCTCCATTTTGAGTTTGATTGGTGGTTCTCAGAATGGAGATGGGGGACAACCTGAGCTGAGGTTCGAGTGAGCTTCCTGTGTACTCCTAGGAAAATATTTTGTTGGGGCCCATGTCCAGCCACTGCCTTATATAAGGGCTGAATAGTCACCTAGTCAAAGCCCACAAATCCTGTTGCATTTGGTGTTTAGACACACGTCTTGTCTGTTGGAACAGGGATGGAGCTAAAGAAGGGATTCAGTGAAGGCTGAAATATAAAAGGAAATGGTAGTCTCAAAGACAAAGTTTATTCTAAGGAGTTCAGCTGCTGGGCCCTAGAGTTAGGGAGGAATAGTGGTTTCAGCAAAGATTCTGATTCAACTGCCCTGGTGGCCCATAGGTGCTCTGGAAGCCTAAGAGCTCTAAATGCAAACTCAAAGAGCTGCCTTACTAAACTCAACATTTTGGGAGTCCAGCTAACCCTGCTACAGAACAACCGTTGCCACCCCATCACCATCCTCCGTTGAGCATCACCTGGAGGAAGGATGAAGTTCCCCTTCTCATCACACAGGAGACTGGCCAGCTGTCCTGGCACTAGTCAGGGTGGTGGTTCAGGTCTGCAGCTTCGGAGGAGGGGCGGGGAGCTCAGAGCAGTCCACTCTAGCTGCAGTCTTTGGGTGAGAGTGCCAGAATCATTTGTGTCTGTATCCTGGTAAATGCACCCACACACTCTGAGAAGGAGGGAGTGAGTATTTTTCAGAAGGGTGGAGGTCTGGGTGAGTACATGGGGTAACGGTGATTGTAAATTGGGCATGGATGCTGATTTGTCCTCAAACGGACCCACAACATTTGGAGCCTTGGGAACACTTGGGTTATGCTTCCTTGGCAAAAAAGGTATTTTTCTCCACTTGACTTGCAAAGGATAATCTTGGAGCTAGGAGAGTCAGACCATTCAGGATTCAGAAACTATGTAGGTGGTGGTGTGCAGGCTGCGGCTCTGCTCTGCAGTAACCTAGAAATGTCAACATCTTTGGTTTTGTCCCTCATATCAAAACAACACAGAATTTCAGAAATCTTAAACAGTGGGTATTTCGTGAGTGTTTTTCGTGAAAATGGATAGATAAATCAATATCTCAGAAAAAGACCTCAGATTTCTAAAGCAAAGAAACACAGAAAATAGTTTAGTGGGTTCCTTCATGGTGGCCAGAGGGCCAGGCTGATTCAGAGAGGTGCTTTTGAATCTATACTGCACCCCAGGTTAGCCATGTGTCTCATCTGCACTAAGTTTTTGGGGAGAACTCTCAGGATTCTCACTGAACAGTCAGAATCATTATTATGACTGTCCCGTCCTCTTTACTGGACCACTATGTACATCAAATGAGACAGTGAGTGCCGAAGAGCAACCCTCGAGTTAGTCCACATTTTGTAGGAAGGGATCCTCAGTATCCTCACGGGAAATACATCTTCAAACACCTTTTATTCTAGGACATCTCTGGCAATCCCACCCCATTTCTTACCAAATTTAGTAAATGAAGCAATATAAGTATAAATGCTATTTTCACACATTAGTGTACCAACATCACTGATTATATTTGTGTAACATTTAACCATGTTCAGGACGACTTTATGTAGCGTTTGAGCATTGGAAAGCCTGGATGTGGAGTGCAAGTGATTCCTTTCCTGCTTCCTAGCTGTGCAGCCTCTTTCCGTTGATTGCACTGCAGGGGCTTGACTTGTACAAATGGGTCTCATGTAGCAAATCATAGACTCCCACTCATCATAATGGTGAAAGAGAGCTTATTTTACCAATATGTGTGTTTATCAGTCACAATCCTCAAGGTTGAAAGAACCAAAAAAGGGACAACTTTGATTTAAGAAAAAGGGAAATTTAGTTAAAGGATATTGACCAGTATGTCACTGAACAGCCAGGAAGGCTGGAAACTCAACCATGAGCAGCCAGAAGCAGTCAAAAATCAAGCCATAGAAACGGTCCAGAGAGAATTCCACTGTCACCCCCTTGGACATTAGAGAACACACCTTGCCGGAATTGGACTCTGAACATCACTGTTGACAATGCTGCTGCCACTGCCCTGGGAAGTGGGATGAGGCTACCACCTCCAATGCTGCCAGAAAGGACTCCTGGTGTCCTTATTTCCTTGCATCACCATCTTCAAGTGATGTCCAGGGTAGATGCATTTAAGTAGATGAGCTTGAGTCATTTACCCCACAAAAAGCACAAAGGAAGTTGTGAAAGTAGACCTCTAGAGTAGGAAGAGCCTTTACACCCCACCAAACTTTATGCTGTGGGCAACTCAGGCATTTCTGGTACAGAATCAAGATCCCAGAAATAAACCCTCATGTATATGCTCAATTAATATTTCACAAGGCAACCAAGAGTAGTAGTCAATGGAGAAAAGACAGTCCCTTCAAAAATAACATTGAGAAAATTGGATATCCACATGCCGGTGAATAGAATTGGACCTCTATCTTAAACCATTCATGAAAATGAACTCAAAATGGATTAAAGATTAAATAGGAGACCTGCCACTGTGCAACTGCAAGGAGAAAACAAGGAAAAAGACCGTTGACATTGTCCATGGCGATGATTTTTTGGATATGAGACCAAGTACAATCAACAAAAAGCAAAAATTAGTAAGTGGGACTACATCAAATTAAAAAGCTTCTGCACAGCAAAAGAATCAACAAAATAAAAAAGCAACCTACACAATGGGATAAAATATTTTCAAATCTTGTCTCTGACAAGGGGTTAATATCCAAAATAAATTTAAAATTCATACAACTCAATAGTGAAAATAAAACACAAACTCAATTTTAAAAAATGCGTAGGATACCCAAATAGACACTTTCCCAAAAAAGACATACAAATGGCCAATGATTACATAAAATGGTGCTTGACATGACCAATCATCAGGGAAATGCAAATCAAAACTGCAATAATGTATCACCTCACACCTGTTAATGCAATATACAGATCATGTATCATAGAAATGTACTCTTGAAACCCACATGATCTTATTAACCAAGGTCGCCCCAATAAATTTAATTGAAGAGAAAGGCTATGGTCCTGGCTGGTGTAACTCAGTGGATTGAGCATGGGCTGTGAACCAAAGGGTTGGTGGTTC
>VMDR010020033.1:0-17860 GCA_007922815.1 Macrotus californicus
TATAGTTGTCCCCATTTACCCCCATTACTCTTCCCTCTACCTTCTTTTGGCACTTTAAATATATGGTTTCCCTCCCTTCTGGACTGTAGGGTTTAAGAGATGCTCGCCTGCGTGTATCTGGGGCTTTACTGATGTTATAAAAGTGTACCTGTCTCATGCTTCTTTCTCCCTCTTGTGACAGAATTGCTAAGCTTGTATGTTTTCTCTTGATCTTACAATGTACCAGTCTAGCTTCTGGAAAACTCTTCTTTTTTCCTGAAGGTGGCGCTCCAGCTAGATTGTGGTTTCTCCTTTGACCACAGGCCCTAACCTATTTCCCGCACACATTTCCTGTCTACTGGAGCTTGCTTTTGTCACTGCATTTGGGAACATACACAAGGAGCTGGCTAGAGTGTGGGTGGATGTGTGGGTTTAATACTAGGGCATTGGGGGTGTCTACAGGTCAGAAGGGTGGATCCTCCCATCAGGGTTCCCGGTGGCCTTTCAGGGAAGGATTCCTGTCAGACCCGTGTCTGCTTATACTTGGAAAGTTTAATCCATTTATACTTAAGGAAATTACTGCTATGAAATCACTTCTGCCATTTTACTATTTGTTTTCTCTAAGTCTTATACCCCCCCCCTTTTTTTTTTTTTTGGTTTCTCCATTTCTCCTTTATAGATTTCTTCTGTAATTGATTTCTTTTTAGTGTCCCAAGTGTTACGCCTTGTCACGGGCTCTTATGGTCAATATTTGTGCCTATAAATGCTTTGGGATAAAGCTGCCTGAGAGGCTAACCCTTCCCTGGATATGCTCCACTTTGTATAAAACCAAGAGAAGTTTTTGTACTGGTCTTTGAGGGAGTTGCCCAACACATGGAGACCTACAACCACAATATTTTTAGAACAAGGTTCATATTGTTCCCTCTGGCACTAGCAACGTGCCCTAGGAGTGCTTACCACCATGTTCCTGCTGCCAATATGATGGGGTATAAAGGATGAGAGGCAGGCAGTTTTTATTTTTAATGTCCCAGAGCCCTGTTACCACAAAGCAGATAATTCCTATTTACCCAAGTCTTCCCCCCATTGTTGTAAGTTTTTACTAGGTTTGAAGGTATTCAAAGGTCAAGTCTGACCAATTTTTCCCCCTTATTAGTCGATTTGTCGGGGAGAACATTAACCCCAGCGTTGGCTACTTTTCTATTTTGGGTGCTGCCCCTTTTTATTTATTGATTTTGAGTAGTTCTTTATAATAGGGGAATTCATTTAGTATGCTTGTTTTAACTATGTTTCTAGTTTATATCAATTTTAATTTTTTCATGGGATGTTCTTTTGGTATATTTATGCTCGTGATGTGTTTTGGGCTTTATGAACCGACTTAAAATATAACATGGGAAAATCGAGAGGCCTTATTCATCTTCAGGAGATCAAGAAAACACAGTAACATGCCTTTCCTCTTCTTTTGTGTAGCCCAACGTGTCGGAAATCAAAACAGGCTATCTCTCCATCATCATGGATCCTGAAGAGATGCCCCTCGATGAGCAGTGTGATAGGGTTCCTTATGATGCCACCAAATGGGAATTCCCCAGGGAACGGTTGCAGTTAGGTGAGAAGAAATCTCTATGATATCACCCCTCCACTTCTCTGTCACTGTAGTGTTACAAAGTCACTGAGTACAAGGCCCAAGAAAAGACAGTGACTTGAAATCCAGGATACACATAAACCTAAAGAAAGTGGGATGTGTTTTCAAAGATGATCCTGATGGGAACGGAAGCCCTAAGTTAGGGGAGCAGAAGGTCATTGCACACCCAGCAGGAGACTGGGAGGTTTTAGAATGGGGGTGTCAAACTCATTTTCACCGGGGGCCACATCAGCCTCGCAGTTGCCTTCAAAGGGCCGAATGTGACTTTAGGACTGTGTACATGTAACTACTTCTTAGCAGTTAAGCGTGAGCTCGGTGCTGCCACTGGGTAGAAACAAGGTGCCGGGCCGGATAAAACAAGGCGGAGGGCCGGATTCGGCCCACGGGCCTTGTGTTTGCCACCTGTGTTTTAGAAGTACTAAATTGAGTCACCTTTTGCAACACATGTCACTGAACTTTGCTGAGCTTTTTTTCATTCTTAAAAGAGAATATTAGTAATTGTAGCTGTGCTGTTTATATTCGGTTGCTGCTGTGACCTGTAGTGAGGTAACATTTGGGAACGCATTTTACAAATTGTAAACACTTCACAAATGGAAGGTATTGGCTAACAATGGAGCCTCTTTGAAAGAAGTCGACCGGAGAGGCTGAGTCCTTTACACAAAGAAAATACATTGAATGCCCACAGAGATATATCCAGTATGACAAGTAACTGACGTGCTTCCTAGTGATGTAGATGACCAGAAGTTTTGACTTACATCTTATTAACAGGTGTGTGCTCACACCTTCACCTGAAGAACTGGCTTGTTATCTACAGGCCACCATAAATCTGCTCCAACCCACATGGTTGTTTCTCTTAATTGCTGGTGTGGGGTGACCCTCTGGTCACTTATTACACACATACTTACTGGTCATCTACAATATATTAAACATCTGTCCAGGGGATAGGGAGATAGCAGTGAGCAAGACAGACCTCATGGAGCTTATATTCTATTGGGAGAATCCATAATTAATATTCTAGCATAATGTTATCTAGTTATAGTGTTATGAAGAATAATAGGGCAAGTTGAAGAAATGTAGAGTAAAACATTGTTTTATTTAATTGTTTAAAATTTTTATATTTTTAATTTAATGTTTATTGTATTTTTTTCATTATCATTTAGTCCCCTTATACACCCCTCCCCCCAGCAATCCCCACACTGTTGTCCATGTCCGTGAGTCCTTTTTCCTTTATGTTCAATTCCTCCATTGTTGTTTTACATGGGGTAGTCCAGAAAGGCGCGCGCGCGCGCACACACGCACACGCACACACACACCAAGAATTCTGACTGAGCAGCTATGGTGCCCATTGCAAGCAGCCAGCTTATTTTTCTCTGGGGTCTTTCAGTGGCTCCTACCCATTTTCACTTCTCATTTCTGCAGGCAAAATCCTTGGTCATGGTGCCTTTGGTAAAGTGGTGGAGGCCTGTGCCTTCGGCATCGACAGAGCTTCAACTTGCAAAACAGTGGCAGTGAAGATGCTGAAAGGTAATGTTTATATTCTTTGGAGGCCCCTGGGAAAGATCTGCAAGGATGCTTGGGGTCAGGTGGAAACTGGACTGTTAAAGAAATCAGTGAAAGCAGTGGAGGGAGGGAACTATTAGTAACTTCCACCCTCATTTGACCAATGTTTCCCATGGAAAACGCAGCCATGGACACGAGCCAATCATCATGGAACCTTCTGTGTCAGTCTATTTGCTCTTCTTTTGTGTCCAACCACATAAATACTAAAGACTCGAGGTCTTTAGTTTTGGTACGACCAATATGAGTCAGCAGTGGTATTTGGGCCACTCGTTTCCCTACATGCTCTTCCATTGCAGCAGTAGAAGGGGATGTTACAGAATATACTTGGAATGAATTTCCAACTGGATTCTGCACTGGTCAGGCTACAGAAAACTGTGGTGGGATTTCAACGTTGAATAGATAAACCCGTGTATGTGTAAACATCCCATTACTATCCAGACCATGCTCTTGACTCCACCCTCCAAAAAAACCCACTTATATCCAACTTGGCCAATCCACCAATCAGCTCTTCTGGGACAGTAACACAGACAAAATTTATCACAAAAGAAGTAGCTACTGAAAGATGTCCTTTTCAAACTGAGAAAGTGGAAAAGCAGTGAAGGAAGTTGGTACGTACATCTCAGCGTGCAGGCGGGCTAGTGCATGTGAAGATATTACTCTCCCATTTATAGTATTGTTTGGGAAGCACAGGAACGAATCATTGTGTTTTTTTATGGGCTTTTCTGCCAGTATTCTGTAGCATTCAACAGGGTCTCCTATATCCCTGCAACCTCTCCCAGGAGAAACAGTTCCTTTGTACATTTCTGTGTTTATTTCAAGCAGATTGTGCAACTTCCAGTGAGTTTAAGGCTCTGATGTCAGAACTGAAGATCCTCATTCACATTGGTCACCACCTCAACGTGGTTAACTTGCTGGGTGCCTGCACCAAACCTGGAGGTAAGGGGTCTTCCATACCTGGCCAGAACGGCCTTCTAGGGCTCAGAGCTCTCAAAGGCAAGCTGGGCCCTGTTTACGCAGGTCTTGACGTACTCTATGTGAGCTTCCTCTAACTTGGAGACTGCCTGCAATGCACAGAGCCTCCAGAGCCCATGTTATTTGACCCCTGTTCTAGGAAATACTGTGCAATATATAAGGGAATTGGATGTATCTCTAAAATTCTTGCCAGCTTGAGCATCCTGTGGAATCTCAAACACATTAGTTGAAGAGAAAATATTTGGGTACTAAGGAGGTATGCTGACATATTCAGGGAAGGGTGTCCATAGCCTACTTTGGTTACCCATTTTAGCTTTTGCCTTCTTAGGTTAGCACCATAGCCTGAGGCGGAGGTCACCCATCTAGTCAATAGCAATTCTACAACCCCTGTGTATCTACAGATTTGAAGTCATTCTCTCAACTACACTGAAAGCCCTTTAGTTGTTTCTGTATTGCAGTGCTATTCAGCAGTTATCTCTTTCATTTAACTTTCTTTTAAACTACATTTTCTGAGCCCTTTCTGATTTTATGTGAGGCACAAAGCAAAGGACTAGGAGCACGTACTGGGAGCGTGGTGCAGGGAAACTACACAAATAAATAAGAGTCCTTCAGGCCACATGCAATTTGTGGTTTTGGCAAGCACAGAGAAATGTAGGCTGTGGGAAACCTGCAGAGCGACTTAAACCATGGAGTGACACAATGACAATCGAGAGATACATTTTAGCGAGATATTGGTGGTGGGGGTAGGGCAGCAGTGTGGAGGGTGCAGACAGGAACACTGATTAGTAAATGGATGAAAGATGTAGCCTAGTGGGTACTCCTTTGCCATGGTCACTGCAACTATTCGCTGCATGTGGTCAGGGGCTCTCTCCTCCTCATTCCTGCATCCTTCATGTTACCCAGCCCAGGGAACACCGCGGCAGAGTGCATTGTGGTTTGTTGGCCTCACTTTCCCCCTCCCACCAAATCTTCCCTCACCCAACTCACAGCCAGCCAGCTGTTTCTGAGATCAACCACCATTGCATTCAGCACAAGTAGTCAGTCAACTGGTTCATAGTTGGAGAAATCCTATGTGAGATTTTAGGAGATTTCTGGTCAACAGATTACTGGAACAAGGCTGGCCCAAGAATCGGCTAGCCCTCATCATCATTTCTGGAAAGATGACTATGGACATTACTTTGGACAGGTCCTTTGATGGTCATTGTAGAATTCTGCAAATATGGAAATCTGGCTGACTTTCTGAGAGGGAAGAGAGGAGATTTTATTGCTTCCAAGGTAGGTTTCCCCAACTGATTCCCACACTTTATCTTCATTTGTTCATACTATCTGAATATTTTCTGATGATATAAAAGGAAAGAAGAGTGAATAACAGAGGCCAAAGAACTACTAATCAGATGTAGGGTATGTATTTCTACATCCAATACAGCCTTGAACTCGATGACCTCTAAAGTTTCTCTTAGACAGAAAACTCAGTGTGCTCCGGGCATGGGCTGAAATGATGTGGTTTGTTAGTGTCTCCCTCAGTTTACAATATGAGATGCAGAGTACTTCACTAGCCCCGTTCCCATCATGGCTTATTCCTCCATAGCCATCAACTTAACTTTCTGACATCACCTGAAGCTCTGGGAAAAGGAACCTTTAAAAAATTGAATGTATATTTGCGACATTAGTTCATGAGACATATAGGTTCCGAGTATGCAATTCTCAGGTCCTTTTGTTTGGATAATTTCCAGCCCTGTCAGGGCCACATGTCACCGAAGTCTCAATATTCCCCTCTTCTCACTTTCCTGCTCTCTGTAGGTGGACACGCTGCCCCTGCCCTTATCTCTCTGGGGAAAGGTAGCTGTCTCTATTTCCCAAAGCACTGAAAATCACTGTCAGTCACTGCTTTATTTAGAAAAATACCTGATTTCTTCAAATGAATTCAGAAAAGAGTCTCCAGAACCCAGGGTGTCATCTGACTTGGTTTTCGGAACCAAACTAGCAATGTTAACTCCAGCCCCAAGTTCTCCCTCTCCTGCAATTTTAGCAAAGGAGTAATGGTAGTTAAAAATAGAGGGTGTCTTCTTTGTATGACATACGCTCAATTTCTAAGCACAGAGCTCAGATACCCTTTGGAGTACCACATGTCACCAGATATCCTGGCCCTGTGGAGGCCTGTCCACTTACGGGGCAAGGAAACCCCTTCGATAGCCAGATCTGGGATGTTTCCTCTCACCAAACATGAGTCTAGTGACATCACGACACAGGGAACAGAGCCCTAGGCTAAGAGTCAGACTCTCTGCTTTCTTCCAGCCTGTCTTTGAGCAATTCTCTTCTACCTGTCTAGGCCTCAGTTTCCCCCATAGAAACCTGGGGTAGGGTGGACCGAATCCCGTTTAAGTCTCTTCCAGCTCTGACGGTCCATTTGAACTCTCAGGTCCCGCTCAGCGTGGATAAAAAGATGAAGGCCATTCATGATTCTGACTGCAAGTCCTCTCAGCTGGTCAAGCAGCGTCTGGAGAGTGTGGCGAGCACGGGAAGTTCCACCAGCTCTGGCTTCATTGAGGACAAGAGCTATAGCGAATCTGATGAGGAGGAAGACAGTCACCGCCACCTTCTGGGGGCCGCGATGACCCACCGAGTAGGTACGTGGAGCTGTTCTCTGGCCAATCCTCAAGGCTACTAGAGGTATGAGGATAGGGGTTGCGTCGGGGGAGCAAGGCCACTGCCCAGCAAGGTTAGACCAGGGTTGAGGGTGGCCACCCAGAACACCACGGGTCTTCCCCTGTAACTGTTGCCATGTGTCTCGGAGGACATTTGCTTCTGAGCTCAGCTTGCACGTTCGTTAACAAACAGAAGTAGTTTACAATGACCTTTACACTTTCCAAGGCACTTTCCAATAAAGTCTTTCCTTGAGCTTGATGACTGCCCCGTGACATGAATAGGGATGCTTATCTTCATTTGACAAAGAAGAAACCGACACTCGGCACGGGGATAATATAAAATATACTAACCAGATACTGCCTGATAGTGTCAAAATGTTTACCAGATATGTAAGGTATTGAGAAATGGCTATTAATATGAAAATACTTTACAGCTTAAAATATTGAACAAATGCTCGCACAGATAGTGACCAATCAGAATAGAGGTCTGATGTTGCCCTGGAGCAGGGTCTTGGGGTTTTTGAGTCATGGTCAAGTCTGGGCAGGGGTGGGATAACGGTGGTGGAGGGGACACTTGAAGAGCCTCTTAGAGTAACTATTTACCGAGAAGTATGGAAATATTTCAAGGACAAAAACTATAGTAGCTGTACCAATGTTTACCACCTCAGTATTGATCTGGCGTAGCTAAATAAGAGAAGTGGGGATCGAACACGGGCCACCCACTTCTTTCCATGTTACCCCCCACTCCTGGTTTTGACTGACAGGTTGAAGCACTGACTTTAGGTCACACGTGTCTTATTCTTCCTGAGTTTTCTCCCTTACACTGGAATCTACTGGTGCCATTGATCTTCCTGCCTCTGTTCCTCTTACTGTCCTCTTGGTCACAAGTAAACTGGTATGATATCTATCTGGCATTAATGCATGATGGGACATCACCTGGTCTGAGAGTGCAAACATTATGGTTTTATTACTGGCTCTCACTGATGTGCTTTGTGACCTTGGACAAGTCACACCTCTTCTCTAGGCTTCCTTTTCTCTACTTGTAAAATGACAGTAGAAACTTGGGCTAGAATCTGTCTAAAGACCCTTATAATCCTAATATGTTGGTGGTAGAGCATCAGGAAGGACAAAGGAATTTCTGAGCTTTGCACCTATTGGCAGAGATTGGGGGAAGTGGTCCAATAAGGAGTGTGGTATATAGTGACCATGCATTGTGATTACGAAAACCCAGACGTCTGGTCACCATGAATCATGGGAATTCCCCCAAAATTTCCAACCTTTGGCATCCCATAGACATCTTCCGGATTCTTCCTTGCAACTAGAATTGGCAAGGAAATCTTTAAAAACAATGTATTCGATTTGGGGGGTGGGGAATAGTCAAGGTATGAGCTGTTGAATCCCTGAAGACATCTCGGTAGAGTATGTTGATTCACAAGAATGTATGTCCATCACTTCAAAATACACAGGAGGTCATAGCAGAGTAAGGTCTGCCAAGGTCCTGTTGTTAAAAATCTTTGCCTCCATTTTGCAAGCTTTTGTGGAAGGCAGGTCTTCCTTCCTCTCTAGTTCTTCCCTACTGCTGTCTCTACAGAGTTGTGGGGAAGTTTTCAACGACCATTCTTTTTCTCCAACCTTCTGTTTGCTTTCCTAGATGCGAAGAATCTCTATAAGCACACCCTCACCTTGGAGGACCTGATCTGCTATAGCTTCCAAGTGGCCAAGGGCATGGAGTTCCTCGCTTCCAGAAAAGTGAGTGTTCATTCTTCCTTTTCGTCCATTTCTACTGTTTGGGGAGAAGGGGAGGTGGATTTTCATAAAACTAGTGTCCATAGTAGCTTTTTTAATAGTCTACTCTTTTTATTTTTATTTTTTACTGTTGCTGTTGTTTATTTATTAGGCAAATATTTTAAGTATATTTGTTGATTATGCTATTACAGTTGTCTCAATTTTTTTTTCTCCTTTATCCCCCTCCACCCTGAACCCTCCTATCCTCCAGCATCCTCCCCCCCTTAGTTCATGTCCATGGGTTGTACGTGTAAGTTCTTTGGCTTCTCCATTTTCTATACTATTCTTAACCTCCCCCTGTCTGTTTTGTGCCTACCAATTATGCTTCTTATTCCCTGTACCTTTTCCCCCCAGTCTCTCTCTCTCACTCACCACTGATAACCCTTCATGTGATATCTCCATTTCTGTGATTCTGTTCCTGTTCTAGTTGTTTGCTTTGTTTTTGTTTTTTAGGTTCAGTTTTTGGTAGTTGTGAGTTTGTTGTCCTTCTACTGTTCATAGTTTTGATCACCTTCTTTTTCTTAGATAAGTCCCTTGAACATTTCATGTAATAAGGGCTTGGTGATGATGAACTCCTTGAACTTGACCTTATCTGGGAAGCACTTTATCTGCCCTTCCATTCTAAATGAAAGCTTGGCTGGATAGAGTAATTTTGGATGTAGGTCCTTGCCTTTCATGACTTGCAATACTTCTTGCCAGCCCCTTCTTGCCTGTAAGGTTCCTTTTGACAAATCAGCTGATAGTCTGATGGGCACTCCTTTGTAGGTGACTGTCTCCTTTCCTCTTGCTGCTTTTAGGATTCTATCCTTATCTTCAGTGTTGGGTAACTTGATGATATGTCTTGGTGTGTTTCTTCTTGGATCCAACTTCTTTGGGACTTTCTGAGCATCCTGGTCTTGCATGTCTAGTTCCTTCACCAGATTGGGGAAGTTCTCCATTATTGTTTCAAATAAGTTTTCAATTTCTTGCTCTTCCTCTTCTCTTTCTGGCACCCCTATGATTTGGATTCAGAAAGTTTAAATTTGTCCCAGAGGTTCCTCGGCCTCTCCTTATTTTTTTGATTTCTTGTCTCTTCATTCTGCTCCAGTTGGATGTATATTTATTCCTTTTGTTCCAAATCATTGATTTGAGTCCCAGTTTCTGTCCCTTCAACTGTTGGTTCCCTCTATATTTTCCTTTATTTCACTTTGTAGAGTCTTCAATTCTTTCTTCATTTTGCAGCCAAACTCAGCCATTTCTGTGAGCATCCTGATTACCAGTGTTTTGAACTCTGCATCAGATAGGTTGTCTATCTCCTCATTGCTTAGCTCTTTTTCTGGAGTTTTGATCTGTTTCATTTGGTGCACCTGTTACATTATAAGGGGTGGAGCCTTAGGTATTTGTCAGCCCAGGGCAACCCTCTTTGCTGTGTTGTGGCACTGTATGTGGGGGAGGCTTCAGAGGTGGAACAATGCCACTTGCTAGCTTGCTTGGCTCTCACCCCACTTTCCATCACTTCCCTCATTTCCCACAAATGGATTGTTCCCTTTCAGGTGCTGATTCCCAAGTGAGTGGGCTTGTGTATGTTCTAGGATCCTATGGGTCTCTCCAATGACCTCTCCTGTGAGGCTGGGAGTTTCTCCTGCCACTGTAACTCTCCACAGGTTTTTACAGTCAGGTTTTGAGGCCTTATTTCCCCAAACTGGAACCCTGGGTTGTGCGGTTTGTCTTGTTCCCCAGTTATTCCTCCCTGCTTATCCACATGCGAATGTGGGAATCCAGTCCACCAGGTGCCACCTCACCCACCCGGTCCATCACTTTGCCCCGAGTCCTCTCTGCCCTAGCTTCCCATCTCCACCCCTCTTTACCAGTCTGGATGAATCTCTCTTCTTTAATTCCTTCATTGTCCGAGTTCCGTGCAGTTTGATTTTCTGGCAGTTCTGGTTGTTTTTTGTTTTTAAATTGGTTATTATCCTTCTTTTTGTTGTGCAAGGAAGCGAAATGTTTATACCTATGCCTCCCATCTTGGCTGGATCTCTAATAGTCCACTGTTATACTTGTCTGTCTTCCTTTTTTGAATTGTCCATGAGGGATTCACATTCATTCACCTTACAGACAGCTACTCATCTGCCTACCTGCAGTTGTTAGGGACTTATTTTTCAAACTCTAATAATAGGAGATGTCTACAATATTTAAGGCCAACAGTACAGATTATTATATATCCAAATAAATTTTTTCATAAAATATCGATTGATTACTTTTTATGTTCTCTATGCTAACAGCTGGAAGTACAGACATGAAAGATACAAATTCTCTTTCCTCAGAATGCACTGAGGTAGGCAGATCCTAAATATAACGAAATAGGCTAGATCCTATGAGAGAAGTATGAAATTAGTGATTTCTGACTATGGAAGGAAGTCCAGAGAACATGTGGTCTTCTCAGCAGATGTTGTATTTAAGCAATATAATGAAGACTTGAAAACAAGAAAATTTTCCATAGTTCTAAGGACGACAGCCCACGATACATGAAGGTGTGGGGATGAGGAACTATAGCTGAACAGAGAGCTTGACATTGACTATGAAAGGCTTTGAACCTCATACACAGAAATTTGAACTTGGATGGTTTCTAAACATCACAAAAAAAATGTTCAGTAGGAACGTGCTCAAGTTTGTGCTTAAGAAATGGGACTTTGGGGGCCAAAGTGGACCAGTGAGTAGTTCATGGGGCTCGACTAGAGGCACAGATAATAGTTCGAAAACCATTGCAATGGTGTGAGTGAGGGAAAACACTGTGTCTGTGACCCAGGGTGCTAGCAGTAGAATGTAGTGGATAGAATAGATTTCTATTCTAAGGTGATATCCCAGCGTCTGAAGGACAAAACATAGTGATGGTAGGCCAAGTGGGAGGAACCCCTCCATTGTAATGGAGATTCTGTCCACTCAGCCAAATTTCAGAACAGACCAACTCATCAGTCTCTCGGGGAATTTTAGCTTAAACTCTTTTATCTGAGGCTGAGCACTTCTGAGACACTTTCCTGTTCTGAATGGTCATTCCTTTCCTCTCTGTACTCGATACCTAGCCTTTTTCCTGGCTGAGAATCTGTAAGCCTGCACCATCCTAGGGCCTGGCAGCCCTCTGAGCCACCTTTGTCCTTTTTCCTCAGTGCATCCATCGGGACTTGGCTGCTCGGAATATCCTTCTGGCTGATAATAACATTGTGAAGATCTGTGACTTCGGTTTGGCCAGAGACATCTATAAAGACCCTGACTATGTCTGGAAAGGAGATGTAAGTTCAAGGATTGCTGGCACAATTACCCAAGCCTGTGCTCGTGGGGGCTTTTGCTCTTATGGATGTTATTTCATGGCTGTCTTCCATTTGGACTTTCTAGGCAAGGCTCCCACTTAAGTGGATGGCACCTGAAGCCATTTTTGACAAGGTTTATACTATCCAGAGTGATGTGTGGTCATTTGGCGTCTTGCTGTGGGAAATATTCTCTCTGGGTAAGTGTATCTTTTTGTCGCCATGCCCTCACTGTTCCCAGTCAACATTGGCTACAAGCTCAGAACTGAAAAGACCACAGTCCGTGGATATAATGGAATCAGGCAGAAAACCCTTCTGACTAAGAACCAACAAAATTTGTCTCATTCATTTACTGATTGATCAAATTTATTCACAAAATATTTCTTGAGAGCCTATTATGTGCCAGGCATTCTAAATACTGGACCTACAGTTGTAAACAAAGCAGATGAGAATCCCTGCCACCATGGAGCTTGCACTGTAGTCGGAATACACTGGCAACAAACAATTGATCAGTAAAACACGGACATTTTTTTTTAATGATGTTCAGTAGTATGGAAAAAAATGTAGAAGAGACTTAAGGAGTATCGGTATGCAGCAGAATGTGGGTTAGTTTTTAAATTGGGTGGTTAAGGAGGGCTTCACGGAAAGTAAAATGCTTCAGTAAAGGCCTGAAGAGTGAAGCAATGAGCCACACAGCTCTCTGGGAGAAGACAATACTGGGCAAAGGAAATAGCAAATGGAGTGAGTGTGCCCAGTGAGTTAGAGGGTCAGACAGGAGGCCACTGTGGCTGGAGTGGATGAATGAGCTTAAGAGTAATTGGAGGTGAAGTTAGAGAGGGAAGGGGGAACCCACATCAGACAGGGCTGTGCTGACACAGAGGGATTAAGTAACATCTTAAAGACTTTTCAAAGAGCCAGCATTTGAACCCAGCGTGCCTGACTCCTGAGCCCCACTTCTAGTCACCATGCACACTGCCAAACATACCCAAGCCATAGCGTGGCGTCAGTGTTTATAAGTCCTGTGGAACCCTGAAGAAAGTAGCACAGTAAAACTGGAAACCCGTCTTCTAGACTCCCAGCCCCACATTCCTGAAACCTGGAGGAAAAATTTTATAAATATACCAGGAAGCCTAGAGATAGTACAATACAAGGCTTTTGAAAAAGAATCATGCTCTGACATGTGTTAGGTCTGCATCTGACATCAGACTCTCCTCCTTCCGTGACTCTGAATCAAAGGCCTGTCCGTTGTACCGAGCGGTTTTTTAATTCAAATCAGCCAGGCATGCCTGTTTGGGAGCCAGGTGCACCTAACTCACATGAGAAATATTTTATTAAGCATTTGTGTCCCTGAATATAGAGGAGGATTCAAAAGGTTATGGATCACTGAGGCCAAGTGGTTGGGAGATGCTTGCCTTGTCCACCCAGGCTGTTTTGGCCCTCATGTACAATGTCCGGTCTGTCTACTCTCTGAGAGGAAAGGATTTTAAGAGGTGGAAAAAGGTGTTTGAGCAAAGGGGAACGGACACAATTTGATTTTTATCCAGCTTACATGTGGAATCAAATGGTCAAACAGTAAATTATGACATTGTCCATAAGAAATACTGATTTACCAGACAATTTGAATTTCAGAATAGGCTTCTCTCTACTGGATCTTTGTGCAGAAAGGAATGTCTGCCCACAACCCATCTCACACACACACAGCCTTTTGAAGAGAGGCTTCATGGGAAGTAGGTAGGAGAGCTGCTAGCACTCCTTTCTCCAGTGCTTCCCAGGATTTAGAAGCACTAACACCACACTATCCAGTGTGCTGAGGAGAGCAAGATATCTGAATAAACAACATTTTGAGACAAATGAATGTTAACACTTGTTCTTAACTTTTTTAAAAAAGATTTTATTTATTTATTTTTAGAGAGAGGGGAAGGGAGGGAGGAAGAGAGGGAGAGAAACATCCATGTGTGGTTGCCTCTTGAGCATCCCCTATTGGGGACCTGGCCTGCAACCCAGGCATGTGCCCTGACTGGGAATTGAACCAGCAACCTTTCAGTTCACAGGCCAGTGCTCAATCCACTGAGCCACACCAGCCAGGGCCTTTTAACATTTTGTGTTTTGTTTGTTTGTTTGTTTGTTTGTTTGTTTTGGGGGGAATCTCATATGGATTACACATTTCCTTGCCTCAATAAACTCTTTCAATATGCCATTGCTCCTACTTGCTTCCTTCTCTTATTCCCCTATTTTTCATCTCTTTGTCTTTCTTTCACCTTTCTCTCATTTTCCAAATTAACTTCCAGCAGGATCTGAATTTCATAATATCCACTGATCAGATTATGTCTTCAGTAACACCATATCTTTTGTTTTTCTTGCTTATTACTCCAAGTAACTGTACATACTTCACTACAACGTATTTTATTATTGCAAGTACCTCGTATACTCCTTCATCATTTGCACCCGTGCCCCGTCCTCTAACAACTATCAGTTTGCTCTCTGTACCTATGAGTCTGTTGCTGTTTTGTTTTGTTGTTTGTTCTCTTTGTACTTTTTAAGAATCCACATAAAGTGAAATCATATGTCATTTATCCTCTGTCCAACTTCTGTCACTTAGCATAATACCTTGTTAGGTGTATACATGAAGTTTTAAATGACATAATTTCACTTTTTATGCCTAAATAATATGCCATATTACATCTTTTTTATTGATTCATACATTGATGGATACTTCGGTTGCTTCCATATTTTTGCTATTGTAAATAATGTTGCAGTGAACATAGGGTGTAGATATCTCTCTGAATTGGTGTTTTCATTTTCATAACATAAGTGTCCAGAAATGAAATTGGTGGGTCACATGGTAGTTCTATTTTTATTTTTCTGAGAAACCTCTGTACTGTTTTCCATAGTGGCTGCACCATTTTACACTCCACTAAGAGTGCATGAAAGTTCCCATTTGTCCACATCCTTGTCATCCCTTATTGTTTGTTGACCTTCTAATTATAGCCATTTTGACAGGTGTGAGGTGTTATCTCATGATTTGCATTTGCATTTTTATGATGACTAGTCATGTTGCACATGTTTGATATTTTTGTTGAGCATCTGCATGACTTCTTTGGAGAAATGTCTTCTCAGGTCATTTGCCCATTTTTTAAGTTGATTTTTGTTTTGGACACTGTTACAGATGTCCCCATCCTTCCCCCTTGGCCACCTCCACTCAGCCTAGCGCCCCTCCCCCTGCCCTCTGTCCTTTGCTACCCTGTTGTCTGCATCTGTGTCGTGCATACATGTTATTTTGTCCCTTTGGTAGTATCATATTTCCTTGATTCCTTGTATTCCTTGTAGCTTTGTATTGGTGTCTGTCACCATCTTGAATCTCAAAGTCCTAGAAAATATATTTTAGAATTTTCATAACTAATGAATATAAGCAACCAAGTAAGAGACATGAGTTTGGAAATGTAGCTTACCCATGCAGAGACAAGATGTTCAAAGAGATTTGTGGTTTGATAATTTGCAATCTCTTAACCGACTTTAAACTGTGATTCAAACTTGGAAAATGTGCTTTTTTTTTACCATAAAACATTTTCGTAATTCTTTTTTTTCACTTGTCAACATGAAATTTCCTCTCAAGCCTTACTTCTTTTTTGGGTTTGGACACCATCGAGACTCCATTCCCTTGTTGGTCTTGAGGCCTGGGCTACGTTAGAATGTCATGGTTAAAGTATAATATGAAAAGGGCATTAAGAGACTGCAGAAACAGATGCTTTGGGATTAAAAATAAAATCACCCACCTTATATTGAAAGGTAGGTTACATTCCAGCAAATCACAGGTAATGACTGAACATATCATTTCAAAGCATGAAATTATTGCTTGGCCGCATAGCTCTCCATTGGTTAGAGTGTTGTCCTGATAGACCAAGTTTCAGGTTTGATCCCCAGTCCGGGCACACAAGACTCAACCATAAATAAGTGGAACGATAAATCATTCTCTCTGTCTCTCTCTCTCTCAAATCAATAAATTAAAAAATTTAAAAGCATGAACTTATTGCCAAGTCAATGGGAATTCATTGGTAGTTTTTCAAAACCTTTACCTTCATCTCAAAACAATCTATATATGTGGTTTCTGGGAGAATTATTTATGTCAGGCCTCTAAATTGTCGAGGTAGAGGGAAGCTCTACGTCACATGCTCTGTGGAGATCTTGGAGCTGTTTGTCCCTCCTCAGAATTTCCTTTTAAGTCTCTGTCTTAAAAGATCCTGATGAGTTGCTTATTTCATGGAAATGAATAGGATATATGTTTTTTCTTATGTCTCAGGTGCCTCGCCCTACCCAGGAGTGCAAATAGATGAAGAATTCTGCCGTCAGCTTAAGGCGGGAACACGAATGAGAGCTCCTGAATATTCCACTCCTGAGATGTAAGTTCTTCTTCGTGCTAAGGGTCATCAGACTCAATTACTTCGGATAGAAAGGTCAAAGTAAACATCACAGATGATATATGATGATACATGAAATCTCATTCAATGCCAACATACTTCTTTTGCTTTTCTCAAGTATACAGGCAAACCTCAGAGATACTGCAGGTTTGGTCCAGATGCTTACAATAAAGCGAATATCGCTGTGCTGCAGGTCACACACAATTTTTGGTTTCTCATTGCATATACAAAACTGAAGCCAAGTTTTTGGGATCTTTTAATAAATCAATAAATGAATCTAGAGTGATGTCAGAGGAATGGCAGCATGAGAGATCCCTTTATTATCTCCCCTTGAAGTTTCAACAGTTTGGACTGCTAAAATTCAACAGATTCTTTTTTCAATACACAAACATGTCTGAGAGATCTGCGCATTGAAATAGATGAAGGTGGGCGAGTGGGGGCAGATAAGGGAGGTGTGAAGGGAGAAGAACTTTAGGACTCAGCCCAGAGAGGAAATATATCAGGTTACGTCTGGAGCTCCCTTCAGCTGCAAGGAGCAAAGAACCTCTGTGGGCATTTCTGCAGGAGTGGGCAGTACAAGAGGCAGCTGAACCCTGTGACCCGAGCAGGGACATAGCACAGATGCATGGCTCTGATTGCCTGCAGTCAGCATTCTAGTCATAGAAACAAAGTCACAGAGCCTGACCACTTCCCCTGACCCTCCCAGAGCTAGAAACAGGCCCCAGAAGAATATGTAGGAGGGAGTGCAGGATGCAAGGAACATTGTCTTCAAACCCAAGGACTAGTAATACAGAAACATTGTTTCCCTAAGCAACAGGCACATTTTGTGTCTAATCCCAGGGTTGGGTAGATAAAGAGGGGAAGCCACAGAGGTCTATCAGCCACCATTATGGACAGAGAAAAGCACCAAAGGAAGCAGCCAACTTACCCCAGTTCACTCCAACCCTATCCATCAAACCTGGACTGCCAGTAGCTTCTGGCTACAGGGCATAGCACTGGGATTTCACAGATTTAAAAACACATTGCCCACCACATTCCCCATTGGGGTTGGTTCCCTGAAACTGAGGTGAGCTAAACACATGAGAAAGGCCCACCTTCCCAGAGAACACAAGCCATTTTCCATGACCCAGCAGAGGTCTTTGAAAAACCAGAGCACTAAAGAGAACTAAAAACTCATGATTCAGCACCACCTATTGAAAACAATAGAAAGACTTCTTGTCAATCTAATGGAGAAGTAAGTACCAGTCACACATAGATGCCTAGAAAGAGAAGGAATCCAAAAACACTATGAAAAACCAAGATAATGAGGTAGCTCAGAAATAAAGTAAAAAATCTTCAGAAAACAAACTTAAAGACAAGGAAATATGTGATATAAATGACAAGAGAATTCAAGATTGCAGTTCTGAAAAAACTAAATGAGCTGCAAGAAAACACAGTTTGATGAACTCAGAAACAAAATCAATGAACAAAATGAATACTTTTTACAAAGGGAATGAAGCTTTAAAAAAACAAATGAAAATCCTAGACATAAAGAACTCAATAAAAGAGAGAGAATGAACTAGTAAGCATAGGAAACAGCTGACC
>VMDR010020034.1:0-17860 GCA_007922815.1 Macrotus californicus
AGATATCAATCACGCTCCCTAATATCAAACTATACTACAAGGCCACAGTAATCAAAACAACATGGTACTGGCATAAAAACATACATAGATCAATGAACAGAATAGAAAGCCCAGAAACAAGCTCACACCTTTATAGTCAATTAATATTTGAAAAAGGAGGCAAAAACATATAATGAAATAAAGATAGTCTATTCAATAAATGATGTTGGAAAAATTGGACAGGTATGTGCAAAAAAAATGAAACTACACCATCTCCTTTCACCATACACAGGAATAAATTCAAAATGGATTAAAGATTTAAATGTAATACCTGAAAGAATAAAAGTGATACAAGAAAACATAGTAAGAGAAATGTCTGAAATTTTACTAACATTATTTCTGATGTATCTTCTCAGGCAAGGAAAACAAATAAATAAATAAACAAACAAATGGGACTACATTAGACTAAAACGTTTTTGCACAGGAAAGGAAACCATAAAAAAAATGAAAAGAAAACCCACTGAATGGAAGAACATATTTTTCTATGATACATCCAATAAAGGGTTAATGTCCAAAATTTATAAATAACTCATATAACTCAACACCAAAACAACAAACAATACAATTAAAAAAGGGGGTAAAGGATCTGAATAGACACTTCTCCAAAGGGCATACAGATAGCTAATAGATATGAAAAAATGTTCAATGCCATTAATCATTAGAGAAATGCAAATTAAAACCACAATGAGATATCAACTTATACCTGTCAGCAATCAACAAGCAACAAGTGTTGGTGAGGATGTGGAGAAAAGGGAACACTTTTGAACTGTTGGTGGGAATGCAGATTGCTGCAGCCACTGTGGAAAGCAGTATCAAGTTTCCTCAAAAAATTAAAAATAGAACTGCCTTATGACCCAGTGATTCAATTTCTGGGAATATATGCAAAGAAATCCTAAATACTATTTCAGAAGAATATATACACCCCTATGGTCATTGCAGTATTATTTACAGTAGCCAAGATTTTGAAGCAGCCCAAATGTCCATCAGCAGATGAGTAGATAAAAATGCTGTGGTACATATACACAACGGAATACTCCTCGGCTTTAAAAAAAAGAAGGAAATCTTACCCTTTGTGACATCATGGATGGACCTGGAAATTATCATGGTAAGTGAAATTAGTCAGTCAGAGAAAGACAAGTAACATATGATTTCAATTATATGTGGGATCTAATGAACAACTACAAAAAAACCCTAACAAAATAGAAACAGACTTATAGATAGAGAACAGACTGACAGCTGTCAGCAGGGAGGGGACTCAAAGGGCTGGGTGAAAAAGGTAAAGGGACTAAGGAAAAAAAACTCTTAGACACAGACAACAGTATGGTGGTTAGCAGAGGGAAAGGGGATGGGGGAATAATTGATGACAGAAGGAAACTTGACTTGAGGTGGTGAACACACAGTACAATATACACGTGATATATCATAGAATTGTCCACCTGAAACCTATATAATTTTATTAACCAATGTCACCCCAATAAATTCAATAGAAAGAAAAAAAAGAATCAAGCCAGTTAAAGCTGTCTAAATATATGGTATGAGCTCACAGAATAACCCTGTTTTGATATGACACTTTCTTTAATCTTGTCATTCTGAATCAGGAGTAGGTATTATAAGACCAAAGATTTTTAAATTTTCTACTTCCTAACTATATGATTTTTATAACACTTTTGCTCACATTAAGGGAAGGTCAAGTCTGAACTGAGTAAATGGAATAATAGGATTTATGTCAGCAAGGTACTCAAATGGGAGTGCTGTCCCAAGGCATCTACCCCTCCCTTTACTCAAAGATACTGTGTACCTTCAAACACTCACCTGTCTTGGGGAGGGGTGGATTCTCCCCTGTCTTGTTATTCCCATTAGCACTCCTTTTTTTGAGGTTCACCTTCATCAAAACTATACATTTCATACATATCTATCTGCTGAAGTTTTAGTATTCTGGAACTAAAATGGCACTTTCAGAGACTTGTGTCAATTAATTGAGAGTATGGTATAGAACTAGACAAGTTTTTAAAATTTTTTCAATAAATCTGCTTTAGTGTTACAAAAACAGAAACTGCTAAACTTTCAGAGGGCTATCAAAAACAGCCAAAGGCTTACAGCAGCTAAGTGAATGCATAGTCAAGAAGCCACTTTCAGGTGAGACAGTTTTGCTGTGTTTTCACTGCCCTTTCCACGCGACCTTGGCGGTACAACAGCGCTCTTGGTCTGGAACTGCCAGCATCCCTGTTGTCAGTTCCCTCTTTGAAATAGAGCATGTGGAGCAAACTTTATTTTCAAATTGTTTTGTAAAGCTAGAGGTACCTGAAGGGCTGGCATCTATTTCCCCTAATATGGATTTCAGAGGGGAAAAGAAGTGAGTACTACTCATGAAATCTGCAGGAAGATGACAAAATTACATACCTACAGATACTTGGGCAGATATTATAGATATAGATATACTCATATAATAGACCATCTAATGCTGGGGCAAATTTCTGTGGGAAATTAAGGCCTAAAGAACTATATATATACGTGGAACTAAAAAAGACACATATATACAAAGATAAGACCTCAGAAGGCTTTAACCTTTCACATTGGGCTGATCACTAGGCTCAGAGCAATACTAGCTTTATAAAAAAAACACTTCAATAATAGAGAGACAATCTTCAAAAAACAGGATAGGGAGACTTCCAGTCAAGATGGTGGCATAGGTAGACGTGGCTCACCTCCTCCACAACCACATCAAAATTACAATTAAAATATAGAATAGCCATCACTCACAACATCAGAAATAGAGTTGAATGGAAATATGACAACTACAGAATTAAAGAAACCACATTCATCCAGACTAGTAGGAGGGGTGCAGACTCAGAACAGGCTAGTCCCTCACCCACATGTGGTGGATAAAAATTCAAGAGGATATCTTAGGAGCGAGGAGTCCGAGACCCACACCAGGACCCCCAGCCCAGGGTTCTAGTACCAGGAAGATAAGTTCCCATAACTTCTGGCTGCAAAACCGAGTGGGAATTGAGTCAGTGGAAGAAACTTCTGGAACTCCAAGCAGTTCCTCCTAAAGAACCCACACACAGACTCACCTACTCAGACTCACTGCCTCTGAGCTCCAGCACCAGGGTAGCAAATTGAAAGGCATCAGTGATATACAAGGAGAAACTGAGTTGTCTGGCATCAAACAGATACCATATTCCCTTTTCTAAACCATCCCCCAACAGAGCCAGCAAGCTGGTGCCATATCTGAGACTCCATCAACCTGGTTAACACTGTTTGACCCACCTTGGAGACCCCCAAAGACTCTGTCCCACCCAACCTAGAGGCCCAACCAAGCCGTATTTCCGTATGAATGGCTGGTTTTGGCTGATGATTTACAACTTCCTAAATCCTATCAAATAAGCAACAGCTGGCCTCAGTGAACCCCAGGCCCAGCACTACCAGTAGCAGCCTAGATTCACAGCTTGACTTCACCTAGGAATCTCCATGACCAGCATAAGTAGAGCATCTCAGATTGCTTTATAGCTCAAGCAGGGGAGCCCCAGGCAAAACACAGGTGGAGACTGGCCTTGGCCTGCAACAACTGGGAAATGCCAGGGCCAATGCACCCAGTGCACAGCTTCAGACCACGTCAGAGCACCACCACCCTGCCCCTGCACAGCTGATCCTCCATGGAGAGTGGAAGTTGGTAGTAAGTGGGCACAGCCAATCCTTGCTGCTGACTGACCTTGGTAATCCCCCACATTGATCTTCCAACAGCAACCAAGGCTCAACTACAAGAGGAGGGTGTACTCAGCCCACATGAAGGGCACACCTCAAGTACCCAGCTAGGGTATAGGGGAGGCTGTGCCACTGGACGCTACAGGACACCTACTACATTAGGCCACACTACCAAGACACAGAGTCAAAGCAGCTCTACCCTAATACATAGGAACAAATACAGGGAGGCTGCCAAAATAAGAAGAAAAAGAAACATGGCCCTAATGAAAGAACAGATCAACACTCCAGAAAAAGAGCTAAATGAAATGGAGATAAGCCATCTATCAAAGGCAGAGTTCAAAACACTGCTTATAAGGATTCTCAAGGAACTTAGTGAAGACCTCAGCAGCATAAAACAGATCCAGCCAGAAACAAAGAATTCACCAACTGAAATAACAATTTACAGTGAAACAACAATAGAGTGGTTGAAGCCAAGAATCAAATCAACAATTTGTAACATATGAAACTAAAAAACAACCGATCAGAACAACAAGAAGAAAAAGGAATCCAAAAGAATGAGAGAGTATAAGCAGCCTCTGTGACAACATCAAGAGGACCAACATTCACAATATAGGGGTGCCAGAGGAGAAGCGCAAGAAATTGGAAATCTATCTGAAAAAATAATGAAGGAAAACTTCCCTAATTTGGTGAAGGAAATAGACATGCAAGTCCAGGAAGCCCAGAGAGTCCCAAACAAGATGGATGCAAAGAGGTTCACCCCAAGATACATCATAATTAAAATGCCAAAAGTTAAAGATAAAGAGAGAATCTTAAAAACATCAAGAGAAATGTTAGTTACCTACGGGAGAGTTCCTATAATACTGTCAGCTGATTTCTCAAAAGAAACATTGCAAGCTAGAAGGGATTGGCAAGAAATATTCAAAGTCATGAAAGCAGGGACCTACAGCCAAGATTGCTCTACCCAGCAAAGCTATCATTTAGAATCAAAGGGCAGATAAAGACCTTCCCAGACAAGAAAAAGCTAAAGGAGTTCATCTTCACCAAACCATTATTATATGAAATGTTAAAGGGACTTATTTAAGAAAAAGATCAAAACCATGAATGATAAAATGGCAAAAATTACCAATCTATCAACAACTAAATCTAAAAAAACAAACTAAGCAAACAAGAAGAACATAGACAAAATCATGGATACAGCGAGTGTTTTGATGGTTGTCAGATAGGACGGGGGAATGTGGGGGAATGGGTGAAGAGGTGAGGGGATTAAGAAGTACAAATAGGTAGTTACAGAGTATCCATGGGGATATCAAGTCTAGTGTAGGAAACAGATTAGCCAAACTACTTATATGTATGACCCATGGACATTTACAATTGTGGGGAGTGTTTTGATGGTTGTCAGATAGGACGGGGGAATGTGGGGGAATGGGTGAAGAGGTGAGGGGATTAAGAAGTACAAATAGTAGTTACAGAGTATCCATGGGGATATCAAGTCTAGTGTAGGAAACAGATTAGCCAAACTACTTATATGTATGACCCATGGACATTTACAATTGTGGGGGGATTGCCTGAGGGAGTGGAGGGTGCTGGGAGGGTGTGGGGCAAAAGGGGGAAAGTCAGGACAACTTTCATAGCATAGTGAATAAAATATCATTTAAAAATAGGAAAGATTGCTGTTTTTTCAAATGCCTCATTTTAACAAGACAGAAAGCATAAAAGAAGCGGTAAAATATAGCCCATTGAAATGAACAAAATGAATTGATAGAAAAATCTCTGATGAAGCCCCCTCATGGGACTTGCTAAATAACTCTTTCTTTCTTTCTTTTTTATAAATATATTTTATTGATTATGCTATTACAGTTGTCCCATTTATTTCTCCCCTTTATTCCCCTCCACCCTGTATGCCCCTTCCACCAGCATTCCTCCACCTTAGTTCATGTCCATGGATTGTATATGTAAGTTCTTTAGCTTATCCATTTCCTATATATCATTCCTTACCTCCCCTTGTCAATTTTGTACCTACCAATTATGTTTCTTATTCCCTGTACCTTTTCCCCCATACTCCCCCTCCAACCTCCCTGATAACTCTCCATGGAATCTCCATTTCTGTAATTCTGTTCCTGTTCTAGTTGTTTGCTTAGTTTGTCTTTGTTTTTTAGGTTCAGTTGTTAATAGCTGTGAGTTTGTTGTCATTTTACTGTAAGTATTTTTGACCTTTCCTTAGATAAGTCCCTTTAACATTTCATATGAAAAGGGCTGGGTGATGATGAACTCCTTGAACTTGACCTTATCTGGAAAGCACTTTATCTGCCCTTCCATTCTAAATGATAGCTTTGCTGGATAGAGTAATCTTGGATGTAGGTCCTTGCCTTTCATGACTTTGAATACTTCTTTCCAGTCCTCTCTTGCCTGTAAAGTTTCTTTTGAGAAATCATCTGGTAGCCTAATAGGAAGTCCTTTGTAGGTAACTCTCTCCTTTCCTCTTGCTGCTTTTAAGATTCTCTCCTTCTCTTTCATCTTGGGTAATGTAATTATGATGTGCCTTGGTGTGTGCTTCCTTGGGTCCAACTTCTTTGGGACTCTCTGAGCTTCCTGGACTTCCTGGAAATCTATTTGCTTTGCTAGATTAGGGAAGTTTTCCATTATTTTTTCAAATAAGTTTTCACCTTCTTGCTCTTCCTCTTCTCCTTCTGGCACCATGATTTGGATGTTGGAACGCTTGAGGTTGTCCCAGAGGTTCCTAAACCTCTCCTCATTTTTTTGAATCTGTGTTTCTTCATTCTGTTCCAGTTGAATGTTTTTTTTTCCCTTCTGGTCCAAATAGTTGATTTGAGTCCCACCTTCATTCCCTTCACTGTTGGTTCCCTGTATATTTTTCTTTATTTCAATTTGTATAGCCTTCACTTCTTCCTTTATTTTGTGGCCATACTCAATCATTTCTGTGAGCACCCTGATTACCAGTGTTTTGAACTCTGCATCTGATAGGTTGGCTATCTCCTTGTTGTTGAGTTTTTTTTCTAAAGTTCTGATCTGTTCTTTCATTTGGGCCATATTTCTTTGTCTCGGCACACCTGTTACATTATAAGAGGTGGAACCTTAGGTATTTGCCAGGGCAGGGCAACCTACGTTGCTGTGTTGTGGTGCTGTACATGGGAGAGGGGTCTGAGAGGGACAATGCCACTTGCTTGGCTCTTGTCCAGCTTTCAGTCACTTCCCCTGCTACCCACAAGTGAACTGCACTCTTCTGGCACTGATTCCTGGGTGGGTGAATTTGTGTAATTTCTAGGATCCTGTGGGTCCCTCCAACGGACTCTCCTGTGAGACTGGGAGTTTTTCCCACCACTGCAACCCCCACAGATTGTTACAGCCAGAGGTTGTGAGGCTTTCTTTTCCCACACTGGAACCCTGGGTTGGGTGGTCTGTCTCACTCCCCAGTTGTTTTTCCCAGTTTATCATCATGTGAATGTGGGACTGCCTGGTCTGCCAGCCAATGTCTTGCTACATTTCTTCTCCATCCACAGTGCCTGTCTCTGCCCCTCCTACCAGTCTGAATGAATGTTTCTTCTTTAACTCCTTGGTTGTTGGACTTCCATACAGTTCAATTTTCTGGAAGTTCTAGTTGTTTTGCTTTTAAATTGGTTGTTGTCCTTCTTTTGGTTGTGTGAGGATGCAAAGTATATCTATGTATACCTCCATATTGGCCAGAAGTTGCCCCAACTTCTTCATTTTTAACAAATTGATATAAATCCAAGTTCTGTCACCTACCTGTGAATTTAGCATCAGATATTATTCTAATGGGGCCACCTTAATGTGTGTTTGACACCCCAAATCCCCAAAGCATTAGGTCCCAAGGATCTATAGTTTTCATTTACTCCCACCATGACACCTACTACCCCAGCCTGCATCATCCCCTTAGTTTAGGTGCTTGCCTGCCTTGCTGTGGTCAGGAGAATTTTGGAAAGTATGCTTGTTTTTCTGCTCAGACGCTTATTTCCCTAAGTGTACCACACAGTTATCCCTTCTGACATCTTTGCCTCTCCAGAGCACTGTCATTTAGCACTACACATCAGTAACCTGTTATTTTAGTACTCAAGGCCTTCAACCTCTGTCTACTATAAAGAAAATATCTATCTATCTATATTTCTATGCTTCTCTTGTCCACTGGGGACATGTGCATAATTTGTGGCCGACACATATTTACAGGTTATGGGAGGAGAAACTTTAAGAAGCTTCTGCTTTCTGCCCTACAAAAGTACATCAGGTAAGAAAATACTACATCTTTGGATATTTAATTTGAATTTGTGGGAAGGTAGGAGAGGAGGCCGAATGGAAACACACAGGGAATAAAAATATCTTAATTATCTTGCTACATCCTCCAATCTTGCACATCATCAACCTCTCCTTCTGCATGGGAATCTTCCTCTATTTCTAATATTTTTTAAACAATGAAAACTGTCTTTACATCAACTCCTTCTTTGTTAAATCAATAGAACTGCTCCTAGTTCTTCACCTCACATTCCTTTTGGGACCCACTATGAACTGTTCCCTACCTGTTAGATTCTACACTATATTCCAATCCCAAAATTTGATCTTAACTTACTTCTCTTTTACTATTTTTTGACATTTGACTCTGTTGATGACTCTCTTTTTAAAATTCTCTTCCCTTTTTGCATGTCTGAAGTGACATCATTCTATTTACATTCTTCTTCTCTAACTCATTTCCTTTTCTCTTTCCTTAACCCTTTTCTCACTTCTTCCCACATGAAATTTCCTTTTTGTTTCTGTCTTAAAACTGAGTACGTTACCCATCAGTCAAAAAGTTGATTAATTTTATTGCTTTACCTCACGACTCTTCATTGTTGACTTCCAAATCTGGATCTCCTGGTGGGTTATCTCAGCATGCTTTCAGACTCATATGTCCATTTGCTTTATTAGACAATTCCTCTTGATTGTTTTACAGTAATCTGAAATTCATCACGTCTAAAGCTTTACTGCAGGATTAAATTACCCTCATGACTTCCCTTGATGTCATCAGCATTTTCAGTTCCTACAGTTTAAGGCCCTGGTCTTTCTAAATTCCTCTAGCTCTCCCATCTCCAGTTTACATGCAGTCAGTCACCAAACCCTATGATGCTTCCTTTAAAAATAACTTTTGCCAGTCCTTTTTGTCTATTCTCACCCCTTCCATCCTATCAATAACGTGGACTTCTACTTAGTTTCTCCATGTCCAGCTCTTCTCCTTCCTCTTTAGTAAACATTAAAGTCAAATTGTTTACTTCAATTTCATCTTGTCTATATCTTATCCACAAATTATTTTATAACCTCCTACTTTTCATAGGATAAAAAGGATAAAACTCAAAGTCTAAATTTTAAAGCCCTCTTTATTCTCTAGTCATACTTCATTTTCTACCAATCCCTAACACAACTATTATCTGGGTTCTTTTCCCAAGAATATCCCTTGGTCACTTCCTTGTATACCTTTGTGCCTGCTATCTTCTATCTTTTGTTCTTCCTGGAATGTCAGCCCTCTCTCCTACCTCCCTGTCCATCAAAGCCCAATTAAGTTCTGTCTCCCAAACCAGTGATTTTCAACCTTTTTCATCTCATTGCCCACATAAACTAGTTACAAAATTCTGCATCACACCAAAAAACGTATTTTGTGCAGATCTCACAAAAATAGGTATAATTTTGATTTATTCACAGTGGACAGCTATTGTTGTCATGTTTTTATTTGACAGTCGAAGGGAAAAGAGTTCCGCGCCCCTGACAAATAGTCGGGTATCGCATGTTTTTAAAATTCTTGTGGCTCACCAATTGAAAATCATTGTATTAGACAAAGCCTTCTAAGACTACTGCAGCCCACACCAGACCCCCTTCTATGAATTATTTTACTTAAATTCTCCATAGCTCATTTCAACATTTAACCAGTAGTGCCCTGACCAGTGTGGTTCAGTTGGTTGGACATCGTCCCACAAAGCGAAAGGTCGGCAGTTTGATTGCCAGTAGTGTTTTTACTCCATTATGTTTTCAACATAATTAGAATAAAACATGTACACTTCTTGTGCTTAAAGATATTTCACTTACTTCATTTATATGTGCTAAATGCCAAAGGTTTTTTCCCCAATGAATGAATGAAAAACCTCTTATTTTAGGACCAGACCATGACTATATTGACTGCAAACTATCCTTTATGTAATAAAAATAAAAAGATAAAAAATAATTTTAAATGCACATTCTAAACTCTTGCCAAATTAAGTCTGGTATCTGATATATAAAATAATACAACACTTATTTTCAAAAGTGTTCTACCTATTATCTCATTTGATTATAACATTCCAACAAAATATAAATGGCAATAATTATAACTGCTAATTTTTTTGAGTATTACGTGTCATGTATGGTGAATGCATGTCAGGTAAATGTAAAAATACACATTTCATGTATCATATCACATACACATTTTCATGTATCATAATACATATCTCATGTATCATCTCATTTAATGTATTATAACATTTAATCCTTCAATAGCTTTATCAGAAGATACTATTATTATCTGCCTTTAACTTATACCACACATTCTTTCATTCATGACACACATAAGTAAACTGGGGTATACGATTTCTGCAAGTTTGTATAGTTAGCTAGTCTTAGTTAACTGGGTCTCTACATGTCTTTACTACCAATAGAAACATTCTGAGGCAATTAACTGTTTTTTGTTTGTTTTTGTGTGCTTTCTTTTTGTTCTAAATTATTATTTCCTGTAATTTAGGGTTTTAGTCTCAAAAGATTTACTTTGATCTTATGATATCATGTACCAGTTTAATCCTTTTTGACAAATTATGATTATGTCAAACAGGTTAAGAGTTTAAGCTCCAGACACAAACTAATTATTTCAAAGTCCCCAGGTCCCATAGTTTTCTTTTTTTTAGTATTAATATTTTCATTTGTTTCATTTTTGTCTTTTTAAATTCCTTTTTATTGATTATGCTATTACAGTTGTCCTGATTTTTCCCCTTTTGTCCCCCTCCACCCAGCACCCCCAACTCCCTCAGGTAATCCCCTCACCATTGTTCATGTCCATGGGTCATGAGTATAAATTCTTTGGCTATTCCATTTCCTATACTGTACTTTACATTCCCATGGCTATTCTGTAACTACCAATTTGTACTTCTTAATCCTCTCATCTCTTGACCCATTCTCCCCGCCCCCCCTCACATGTGGCAAACTTCTAGTAACAAACTTCTTTTCTCTTGCTTTTCAGAGTCTCACTTTATCTTTAACCTTTGGCCTTTTAATAATGATGTGTCTTGGGGTGGGCCTCTTTGTATTCATCATAATTGGGGCTCTGTGCTTCCTGGACTTGCCTATTTCCTTCATCAAATTAGGGAAATTTTCTTTCACTATTTTTTCAAATAGATTTCCAATTTCTTGTTCTTTCTCTTCTCCATCTGACACCCCTATGAGGCAAATATTGGACCTCTTAAAGTTATCCCAGAGGCTCTTTATACTACCCTAATTTTTTGGGGGGAAATTCTTTTTTCCTCTTGTTGTTCTGATTGGTTGTGTTTTGCTTCCTTATGTTCCAAATTATCAATTTGATTCTCAGCTTCATCCACTCCACTGTTGTTTCCCTGTAAATTGTTCTTTATTTCAATTATTATATCATTGTTTCTGACTGGGTCTTTTTTACACTGATGAGGTCCTCACTAAGTTCCTTGAGCATCCTTATAAACAGTGTTTTGAACTCTGCTCCTAATAGGTTATCTCCATTTTGTCTAGCTCTTGTTCTGGAGTGTTGATCTGTTCTTTTATTAGGGCCATGTTTCTTTGTCTCCTCCTTTTGGCAGCCTCCATGTGTTTGTTTCTATGTATTACGTAGAGACTGCTATGACTCCATGTCTTGGTGGTATGACCTAATGTAGTAGGTGTCCTGTAGGGTCCCATGGCACATCCTTTCCTATCAACCAACCAAGAAGGGTACTTGAAGTGTGCCCTTCATGTGGGCTGAGTACACCCTCCTCTTGTAGTTGAGACTTGGTTGCTGTTGGAAGATCAATGGGAAGGACTGCATAGGCCAGTGAGCTGCAAGGATTGGCTGTGACCACTCACCACCAGCCTCCACCCTCTGTGGAGGATCAGCTGTGCAGGGGCAGGGTGGTGGTGCTCTGATGTGGTCTGTAGCTGTCCACTGGGTGCATTGACTCCAGCATTTTCCAGGTGGTACAGGCCAAGGCCAGTCTCCACCTGTGTTTTGTCTAGGGCACCCTGCTTGAGCTGTTAAGCAATCTGAGATGGCTACTACTTGTGCTGGTTTTGGAGATTCCCAGGTGAAGCCAAGCCGTGACTCTAATCTGGCTGCCACTAGGGTTCATTGAAGCCAGCTATTGTTTATTTGATAGGATTTAGGAACAAAGACCAGCCATTCTTATGGAGAAGCAGCTCTGATGGACCTGTAAATTGGATGGGGTAGCCAGGTTGATGGAGTCTCAGATATGGCACCAGCCCACTAGCTCTCTGAGGGCAGGGCTCAGCAAAGGGACAATGGCCTCTGCTCACTCCAATACCAAACGCTTCAATCTCTCCCTGTATACCACTGGTACCCTTCAAGCTGCCACCATGGTGGTGGAGCTCAGAGGGAGTGAGTCTGAGTAGGTCAGTTCATGCGTAGGTTACTCAAGAGGAACTGCTTAGGGCTCCACAAGCCTCCTCCACTGACCCAATCCCTCCTGGTTTTCACAGCCAGAAGTTGTGGGAACTTACCTTCCTGGCACCGGAATCTTGGGCTGAGGGACCTGGTGCAGGTCTGGGACTCCTTGCTCCTGAGATATCCCTCCCAAATTTTTATCCACATGGGTGTGGGGTTAGCCAGTTCCATGTCCATGCCTCTCCTACCAGTCTAAATGAATGTGGTTTCTTCAATTCTGTAGTTGTCAGACTTCCATTCAACTGGATTTTGTAGTTGTCAGACTTCCATTCAACTCGATTTCTGACGTTCCTGGGTGATGGTTATTCTATATTTTAGCTGTAATATTGGCGTGGTTGTGCAAGGGGGCGAGCCATGTCACCATCTTGACCCAGAGCCCCTTGTTTCATTTTTTAACACATATTACATGTAGCTACTTTTTATGCTTTAAATTATCTTTTTTATTTTTTCAATTACAGTTGGCATACAATATTAAATTAGTTTCATGTGTACAACTCAGTGATTTGACATTATATAACTTACTAAGTGATCATCCCAGTAAATCTCATACCCATCTGACACCACACGTAGTTATTAGAATATTACTAGTTATATACCCTATGCTGTACTTTACATATCCATGACTATTCTCTACAAATTTGTACTTCTTAATCCCTTCACCTGTTCACCCATCTCCCCAACCCTCTTTCCATCTGGCAACCGTTCAAATGTTCTTTGTATCAATGAGTCTGTTTCTGTTCTCCTTGTTTATTTTGTTTTTTACATTCAATTGCTGATATATATGTGTTTACTGCCATTTTATTCATTTTTTTTTCTTTTTAAAGAAGACCCTTTAATATTTCATGTAATACTGGTTTGGTGGTGACTAACTCCTTTAGCTTTTTCTTCTCTGGGAATCTCTTTATACAATATGTTTTTCAATTCTAAAACAATAGTTTTGCTGGGTAGGGTAATCTTGGCTGTAGAGCCTTGCTTTTCATCACTTTGAATATTTCTTGCCAGTCCCTTCTGGCCTGCAAAGTTTCTTTTGAAAAATAAGCTGACAGTCTTATGGGAGCTTCCTGTAGGTAACTAACTGCTTTATTCTTGCTGCCTTTACCTTTGCCTTTAACCTTTGGCATTTTAATTATGATGTGTCTTGAGTCTTGATGTGGACCTCTATGGATTCATCTTATTTGAGACTCTCTGCACTTCCTGGACTTGTAGGCCTCTTACTTTCAGCAGGTTAGAGATGTTTTTGTCATTATATTTTTTACATGATTTTTCAATTCCTTGCTCTCTCTCTCTTTTCCTTCTGCCACCCACTCCCCATGATGCAAATGTTGATATGCTTGAAATTGTCCCAGAGGCTACTATACTATCCTTATTATTTTAGATTCTCTTTTATTTTTGCTGTTCTAATTGGATGTTTTCTGCTTCCTAAATTTCCAAATCTCTGATTTGATCCTCTGCTTCATCTACTCCACTGTTGATTCCCTATAATATATTCCTCACTTCAGTTAATCTTCATTTTTGACCAGTTCTTTTCCATGTTTTCTAGGTCTATCTCTTTTTCTAAGTTCTCTTTAAGTTCATCTACTCTTCTCCCTGAGTTTGTTGAGTATCCTTATAACCAGTGTTTTGAATTCTGCATCTAGTAGATTGCTTGTCTCCATTCTGTTTAATTTTTTTTCTGGAGTTTTGTTCTGTTCTTTCATTGGGACATGTTTCTTTGCTTCCTTAGTTTGGCAGCCTCCCAGTGTTTGTTTCTACTTATTAGGTAGAGCTTCTATGTCTCCCAGGCTTGGTAAAGTGGCCTTATATAGTAGGTGTCCTGTAGGTTCCTGTGGTACAACCTCTCCATCCACACAAGTTAGGCATTCCAGGTGCACCTCCCAATATAGGCTGTGTACACCCTTCTTTTATAGTTAACTCTTGATTGCTATTGGCACGTCAATGAGAGGGATTTACCCCCAGCTGATCAGCCACAAGGACTGGCTTTAATCACAGTGGAGGATCAGCTGTGCAGGGGCCCAGTCCATGGAGCAAGATTTACTTCAGAAGGGCTCTGGTACCCACTAAGACTGCCCTTTGAGTGTATCACTTGTGAAGGTGGTTGGATGATGCTCCAGTATGGTCTGAATCTGTTCACCAGATGCTCTGGCTCTGGGATCTTTCAGGAGGTGCAGGCCAAGATCAGTCACCACATGTATTCTGCCTTGGGCCACCCAGCATGAGCTACAAAGTGATCTGCAGATGACTACTACTTGTGTTGGGTGTGAAAGTGCCCAGGAGAGGCCAAACCAAGGCTGGCTTCTGCTAGGTCCAGGTGTGGGGTCACTTAGCGACAGGTATGGGGCACACTGAGGCCAGATTCTACTTATTTGAGAAATTTTAGGACAATCTGAAGCATGTGCCAAGACAGACTGTACAGAAAAGCCACTAGAAACAACTAGGGTGGGCCCATGAGATGGTTGGGACTGGGCCTCAGGGAATCACCAGGGTGGAACAAACTGTGATACTCAGATATGGTGCCAGACCACTGGCTCCACTAGCAGAGGGCTTGTCAAAGGAACAATGGCCCCTGCCAGCACTTCTGTCCAGGAGAAAACCACCCCTCCAGTTCTTGCCCCAATACCAGACAACTTAGTCCCTCCCCATATGTCCGTCGAGCTGCTGCCCTAGCACTAGATCTCTGAGTGTGCAGATCCTGTAATAGAATCACTTGGGCCTCCAGCAGCCCTCTGTCTCACTCAGCCATAATCCCTACTGTTTTTTACAGCCAGAAGTTATGGAGACTTGTCTTCCTGGCATGGAAACCCTGGGGTGGGAGGTGGGGGGCTGAAACCTCTCACTCTTTAGGGGGCACCTCCACAGCCAAGGTACCCCTCCTGATTTTTATCCCCAACATGTGGATATCTTCTGCATATCTGCCCCTCCTACCAGTCTTGATGTGGCTTCTTCATTATAGTTTAGTTTCAGGGCTTCTATTCAGCCAGATATCATGTGGTTCTGAGTAATAGTTGTTCTGTAATTTAGCTATAATTTGGACATGTTTGTGGGAGGATGCAAAGTCCCCAAAACCCACAGTTTTCAATTACTCAGACCTCTACCTCTTATCAGCTCTGCCATCTTTGGCAAATTTCTTAATATCTCTAAGTGTAAGCTCCCTCATTTATAAAATGGGGATAAATTATAGTACTACTTGATATGATTGGTACAAGGATGCAATGGGGTAAATGTGTACAAGCCTGATGTCTGATGTGGTGATGCAGCAAAACATGATGCGCCATTATTATGAACATTCTTTCAAGACATAGCTTTGATATCAAACTATAGTATAAGGCTATAGTAATCAAAACGATATGGTACTGGCATAAAAACAGAGACATACTAATGGAACAGGATAGACAGCCCAGAAATTAACCCATGCCTATATGGTCAATTTATATCTGACAAAGGAAGCAAGAGCATACAATAGGGTAAAGACAATCTATTCAATAAATGGTGCTGGAAAAATTGGACAGATGTATACAAAAGGTAAAAATAGACCACCTTCTTATACCACACACAAGAGTAAACTCAAAATGGATTAAAGACTTAAATGTAAGACTTGAAACCATAAAACTCCTAGAAGGAAGCATAGGCAGTAAAATCTATAACACTTCTCTTAGCAATATTTTTTGATATTAGCTCCTCAGGCAAGGGAAACAAAAAAATAAACACATGGGACTACATCAAACTAAAACCTTTTTGCACAGCAAAGGAAACCATCAACAAAATGAAAAGACAACCTACTGAACAGGAGAACATATTTGCCAATGATACATCCATTAAGGGATTAATATCCAAAATTTATAAAGAACTCAGACAATTTAACACCAAGAAAATGAATAATCCTATTTAAAAATGGGCAGAGAAGCGATAGATATTTCTCCAAAGAAGACCTACAGATGGCCAATAGACATATAAAAAGGTGCTAAACTAATCATCAGAGAAATGCAGATCTAAACCACAACGAGATACCACTTTACACCTGTCAGAATGGCTAACATCAATAAGTATTCAGACAAGCATTGATGAGGATGTAGAGAAAAGGGAACCCTACTGCACTGTTGGTGGAAATGCAGTTTGGTGCAGCCACTGTGGAAGACAGTATGGTGGTTCCTCAAAGTTAAAAATGGAACTGACCCAGTGATTCCACTTCTGGGTATATACAAGGTCTGTCCAGAAAGTATCCAACCATGCACAATGAGAAATAGAGACATTTATTGAAGAACACATAAGATACAAGAAACACTGTACACAGGACAATGATGCCTCAGTCCCCTTCAAAGTAGGCACCTTGAGACCTCACACAGTTCTCCCAATCACCATCAGCTGCCCCATCATATTTTCCTGAATCTCATCAACAGTCTGAAATCTCTTCCCTTTTAAAGGTGATTTTAATTTTGTGAAAAGGTACAAGTTGCAGGGCACCAAATCCGGGCTGCAGGGGTGCTAAATCATTTGGGTAATTTGATGTTTTGCCAAAACACTCTGCATGAGACATAATGCATGAGCCAGAGCACTGTCGTAATAAAGCTGCCCATCACCAGTAGTCCATAGCTGTGGCCTTCTGAATCATCCGAACAGTTTCTGCAAAGGAATATTCAAGCTTAATGTAAAATTTCATGCAGATTTGCTGTTCTACTCACTCAGACATTTTGAACGCCACAACCACACAGTATATATATGCTCATTCAACAGCATCTACTGTCCCCGCTGACTAGTAAGTGAAGTCATCATTGTTCACATATGTATATCTCAGTCAACTCTCCTTGGATGCCAGGTTATGATGTCACAGAAACTGTTCTCATTATATTAACAATGGCTGGACTTTTTCTGGACAAACCTCGTACGATCTGAAGAAACCCAAAACACTAATTTGAAAGAATATATGCACCTCCATGGTCACTGCAGTGTTATTTATGATAGCCAAGATATGGAAGCAACCAAGTGCCAGTGATAGATGAGTAGACAAAAAAGCAGTGGTACATTCAAACAATGGAATATTACTTGGCCATAAAAAGAATGAAATCTTACCATTTGCAAAAGCATGGATTGACCTAGAGAGTATGGTGCTAAGTGAGATAAGTCAGACAGAGACAGATAAGTACCATTTGATTTTATTTCTATGTGGAATATAAGGAGCAAAATAAATGTACAAACAAAATAGAAACAAACTCATAGATACACAGATCAGACTGATAGTGCCACAGGTGTGGGGAGTTGGGAGGCTGGGTGAAAAAAGTTAATTGGGTGATTAAGAAATACAAATTAGTGTCACAAAAGAATCATCAGTATGTAAAGTACATCATAGGGAATATAGTCAATAATATTGTAATAAATATTGTAATAAGTATGTTGCCAGGCAGGTACTTGAAATATTTG
>VMDR010020035.1:0-17861 GCA_007922815.1 Macrotus californicus
TTCTTGCCCTATTACACTGTCTGGGAATTTTTATTGCTGTTACACTGACAATGAATAAACATTTGGTAAAATACAAACTCACAGTTTTTCTCTAACCTATCAGACATCTGAAGTTGCAGGGGAAACTGCCTGAAATCCAAGGATAGACCATTTCCCTCCCTCCTCCAAGATAGGAAGGGCACCTGTCTCTGTACCCTATGGCAGAGCACAGATAGAAGGTCCAGTTACCATATAAGAGTGCAAGAAGAATTAAATTAACATATTGTTAAAGACTGAATGTGGATTAGTATGACAAAGAGTTGATATCCACTTGCAGGCTCTTTTCAAAAGACCCCCATCTGGTGATCATGAGAAAGTTTCAAGGCAGGGCAGGAGGCTGGAGAAGACTCCATAAGTTGTACAGGTGTGAAGGAGGAAATTGATTCCACTTTGAGAAATAGGTGAAGGTCTGCTACCTAATGCTTCCTTTAAAAAACTTAAGCTACTATAGTCAGGGCAAAAAAGCTTGTTACTCCTAGGCACAGGTAAAGAAAGACCTGTGTGTAAAGACCTGTTGCTGGGTGAGAAAGTCTGCCATTGAATCCAGCCCACAGCCCCAAAGCAAAAAATCTTCGAAGAAATTTGAAGCATATCAGTGCATGGGTGTAAATAATATTTACCGTAGTTTTTCTGTTCTACATAAGATGTCTTGCATTCAATTTCAAAATAAGATACATACAAAAAATCAAGTGAAACCAAGTGGTTATCAAGAGACAAAGTAACCGATAGAATGAGAGTCAGAGATGACTCACGTTGGAGTTTTAAGACAGGCTTTTAAAAGGCTATGATTAAAGGAGCTACTTGAAAAGGAAGGTAACAGATGAGAAATTGGAGCCAAGAAGTGGAAATTAGAATAAAGTGGCAAGTAGAAATTTTAGGACTGGGAAACATAGTAGTAGAGGTGAAGAAATTCTTTAATCAGCTCATTCACAGACACAGCCAAGTGGAGAAAAACAATTTAGAAAATGAGCATTCTTCAGTACAAATTATACAACTGAAAGACAAATTAAAATAAAAAACAGAGTGTCCAAGAGCAGTGGCTTATCAGTGCTCAACATCTCTCCAATGTAAATTCTGTGTAAATTCTTGGGATTTTTCTGATACAACTCAGTTTCTTCTTTACCGGGATAGTTGAAGTTCCACTTTATACAAGTGCAGCATATTCCCAAGCAAGGCACTATGTCGATTTATGAAGCCCCTTTTTTCTATATCTCTACTTCTCAAAATTGTACCCTGCAACTTCCAGTGGACACAGCCTTCCTAATCTGTGCTCTCCACCTCCTTCTTCCCTGAGCCAACAGGGCTCTATTTTGGTTGCCCTTCCTCTTGGGAGAGTAGGGCTTATATTATTTGTTTCTCTTCTCTTGGTCTTTACAGTTGTGCACTATCTGCTGTCCAATCTCTAAAAATAAATGTGTTATAGATTTTGTCTTATTTTCTATTTGTTTATGTTTGGCCAGTCTTTTTTGTGACAACATTTCTTGAAATAGTAAACCATACTGTACTCTTTTGTTTGCATTTCTGGATCACACTGAGGATAAAGAGCTCTGGAAGAGACGTGAGGGGTCCTTGGATGTAGTCACAACTTCCCATATCAGCCTAACATAACGGCTTCGAGCAAACGGGATACCTTGTCGACAGCTCAGTCCCATCTCTGAGTTGAGAGAGTTGTACTTAATTACTTCCACCTCCCTCTCTTCCTAGCATAAGCATCTGGATCTGTGGCAGAGAACCATTTGCTAAATCTTTAGATAGATATGCTGACCTTCTTACAGTTTACCTGAAAGTTGATTTTCAACATCACCCTTTAGAGCAAGACGAGAAACTAACGTCTCACATTGCGGTCCTGCTGCAATACTGCTCACACTAATAGGAGTTACACAAAGGCATCTGGGAGATAATGGAGCTGTCAGTCTCTTTTATGACCCATGACAAGTATCCAAGGAATGGTGAATTTCAAAGTAAACATCCAGCATTCAGTATAGAGTCAACAAGGATCATTTTTAAACTATTTCTACTACCCTTATCTCCCTCCAAAATCAAAACACCCATGAAATTCATTTGCCTCCTAAGCACCTGTTGGCTGACTTTGTTGAACTGGAGGTAACAGTCGAATGAGAGGGGTAGTTACACTGAAAATATAATCCAAATGGTCGATAATCTTCTCTTTTGGTTTCAGATTCCTGCTAATCAGATAATTGCAGATTAAAGGGCTCACTCTATCCTTTTGAAGTCACAGCAAAGGCATTAAAGTGTTTCTGTGGATTCTCAGCAGGAGCCTGAGAGGAAATCCTCTCTCATGTAGGCTGTTCTCCTGAGATGGCATTTTCTGATGTCCTGGCAAACCTAGCATCTTAGATTGCTCAGACCTTCTGCACCTCAGCTGGCCTACATCTGAACTTTTGCCTATTACTAAGCCATCATCCTAGCTGTAGGGAGCTTGTCAAGGTAATATTTTAAATAAACCATCAGTGGCAGCATTGTTTATAAAAAGCGTGGTTTGTAGAGCACATGTTGAGGTTCCTCTCACCCCTGTTAGGTTATCTATTGATGTCAGATTCACAGAATAGTAAAAGTGGAAGAAACTTTAGAGATAACCTTATTCTACTCTATCACTTTACAAAAATATCAGAGTGATACTTTGGCAATACTATAATTTCTAGGGAGAAAGGCATGTGCATACATTTTAAACAGAAGAGTAAAACAAAAATGTTTTCTAGGTAACCCTCTTCTAAAATTCAGTTAACAAGACTCTCTTTCCTTCCCGGGTTATTCCAACTATATTTGCTTTAATTGTGTATAAAATCATAGAATACATCTCAGGAGAACTTCTTTTAATTAATTAATTAATCAATTAACTGTGCCAAAGACAGTAGTCTGGAAGTGCATCGCTGAGATGAATGAATGGTAACCCACTGATGTGCATATGAGCGTGCCTGAGAATTCCCGATCTTGTGCATAGAATGGGTCATTAGGAAAGTGTGCATCTCTTTATGTCATCGTCCCCCAACCCTCATGACAATGGAAGTCAGGTCTGACAATGTTTTACGTGGAAAGCCCTCCCGTTCTTGCCTGTTTCTGGAGAACTGATGAATAATCTTTTTTCAGTTCTGAGGGAGCTGGGTTACTCTGGACACCTCCACACCTCTAAAATAAAGAGCTCCAGGGAAGAATCTTCCAGAAGAGAAGTAGACAAAATTTTGCCTCTCTTCTGTAAGCAAAACTTACAGTTTAGGATGATTTTGGATGTAAAAACTGATGCCAGGAGGCATTCTCTATTACTTATATGCATCTTAAGTGTTAGAACTGGTTTGCATATACTTGTTTGGAAATACATCTACTATTCCTCCTTCTCCAGAAAAATGTACTGCATTTTAGTATATTTCATTGAAGAGCTAAAAATGCTTTAAAGTTATCTATGCTTAGGTAAAAAAGTAGGAAAACAATCTTTGAAGCAGGAGGTCACAGTTTTGTATAACCCTAAGTTCACTACTGGCTGAAAATATAACAATTGTTATGAAAAATAATACCAGAGATAATGACAGTAAGTATTATTAAGCACTTCTATGCCAACTGCTTTACCAAGTGTTTCACCTGCCTTATCTAATTAACTATTCATAAAAGTCCAATTTGGTGATATGGCCCGGGCCAGAAACTCTTAAATGGTTAAACAGGGTTTTGAACCCAACTCTGGCAGATCAAAGAATGATTCTGCCAGATGTCGATGCTTTGACAGTTTGGGGCAGGTGGAAGAATGGGTGTAGTTTCATTGAAAGTCACAGTAAGACCTTGATTTCAGCACCGACTTTAGTGAAGGTTTTACTCACATATTTACATATACACTTTAGTGTCCATCAGTTACGAAGCTCAGAAAATGAGGACATCCCAGAAAGCAGATCTCCAGGGTTAAGACTTGGCACTCGGAATTTTCAACTGAACTATAGGATGTTCAAACCTCCCTGCCAGACAAGTCCCTTTTGGCTGCATAGGCTCCAGAGCATAAATTAGTTCAGCAAGTGTCTGCATTAAATTACCCTACACACTTTGTCACTCCTAATTGCCTGGATTTTAATGAATGCAGGGAAGGAAATCTACACATTTGGCGACATACCCTTAATTCTAGCCTAACAAGGTTTTTCACCTGGCACTCTTTGAGAGTCGGGAATTCAAACCTAGTATCCAGTGTTTCAGGAAACGGTGTAGCAGGGTCTTGCCCTCGTAGCAAAGTTTGTTAAAATTGTCTCTGTGTGAAGAATTTCTATTGCCCTGTTGGAGTCACAGGTAGTCTTGCCCACTTCTGTGCTTGCTCATTTTCTTCCCTTGAATATTTATGCTCCTTTTGCCCACTGATTTTGAAAGAGGGGTATGGAAATTGATTGGCAGCACGGGCGAATAGCTGACGGGAGAACCTGGGCTTTGAATGAGAATGAGTCAGTAATGACAGAGCTGTGCCCTGTGTGACTAATACATATGGAGCAAGGAAGCTCTGGGGTTCGCCAGTGCTGTTGGCAGCAGACAGGGAGGAGTGCTTTCTTCACTGTGGGGACTCAAGGAAGTTCATCCTTCTTAGTATTCAGTTGAATGCACTATGTCAAACCTTTCATTTCAAGATGGCGTAGCTCTCTGGAACTCTCAGGGGCATTCATTCATTGGAGGATTTCTGGCCTTGGGGTTGCTAACAGTCTGGATTAGAAGACTTAGCCTGACTTAGTGATTACAGGGCTTTATCTTCCAGGGTGAGCAAAGGAATTATTTCCTCCATTGAAAAGCCAGTTGCTTTACACCTATTTCCCTCTCTCTCTATCTTTTTCCATAGGTTTTGAAAACACGGACACCAGTTATTCTTACTCATTCAGTTCTGAACATGATATCCAGTATGTGAAAAGTAAAAAAAGAAAAAAAATCAGTCCCTTTATCAGTAGTGTGTTTTACATTAAGACAAACCAAAAAACAAAACAAAACAAAAAAAACTTGTGTTATAGATTTCTTCCCCATAGCCTGACACTAAATTGAGGAATCAAAATATTTATAGAGTATTTTTCCACTTTCCAATCATTTTCTCATGGTAAGCACTCCATAAATATTTGTCAGATGATGGAATGCAAACAACACATGCATTTATATATAAGTCTGGATTCTCTGAAGCTCCCAGGAAATAAATTGAGGTAGGCAAAGTAAGCATTACTTTGTCTGCATATGACTGAGGAACAAAGCACAGGTGAACATGTCCACATGAGGCCATAAGGGAAGAACACACAGAGCTGGGGACCAGCTCTACCACAGCACATGGGGAGTGTGGAGGCACTAATGTATCCAGTTGAAGGGTTGAGATATATTTTACCAGCACAGAGGTTTGGCCTAGATGCTCTTAGGAGAAACTTCACAGTACTTACAACTCCTCACTTTAAAAGCAGTGCTCACTCCAGCTGGTGTGACTCAGTGGACTGAGTGATGGCCTGTGAACCAAAGGGTTGCTGGTTCGATTCCCAGTCAGGGCACATGCCTGGATTGTGTGCCAGGTCCCCAGTAGGGGTGCAGGAGAGGCCACCACATTGATGTTTTTCTCCCTCTCTTCCTTCTTTCCCTGCTCTCTAAAAATAAATGAATAAAATCTTAAAAAAAACAAAAAAAACAATGCTGAAAGGGATGAGAAGCCAGCAGGAGAGAGACAGAAACCAGATGAACAGGGAGAGGGAGGTGCAGAGCAACAGGAAGGGTAAGTTCCAGAGGAGAAATGATAGGATGCAGTGGGAGACTGGCCAAAATGTAGGTACTGATCATGTGGAGCTGGAGAAGAGACAGCTCCTGATCCACCTCATCTCAACCCAATAGTTGGGAACCCTCTACTACACCAGCAGTTCCACCAGCAGCCTTCACTCCATTCATCACTGCTCTTGGGGAAGAAGCCTCTAGCTTCTTCTGTTTATTCTGCCAATGGATAGAGACTCTAGGATATTCATTGACATGAAAAAAGTGACAATGCCACTATTTATACTTTGTTTTTCTCTTGGGTAATTAAAAAAAAAACTACCAGGGAGTTTTTGTCTAACTTACCCTTTGTTATAGACAATTGGCTGAGGCTTTCTTCCCACCTCCCGACTACCTGCCATCATTTCCATGTTCTTCAGCCTTTCTATGCTTTTCAGAGGAAATAAAGAATTTGGGATTGGAACTACTTACCTTCAGAGACTCCCAGTCTTTACTCTGTACCTTCAAAGTCATCTCCTCAATGTGTACACACTATGAATGCTCTCTTCTTACTGCCTACTTCCCTGTCTACTGGGTTTATGAAACGTTGTTTCTGATCTTCATCCTCCTTAGTATTATCATCTCAGCACCCATTTCTGTGGCAGCCACTTTAGAGACGTGTAATTCCTTCCTCCAGTTCCAGGGATACTTGTCTCACTGTGTGCTCTATGGTCTGGTCATGCCAGAATACAAGATACATTCAAAATCCCTCATAGGACCAGGGACCCACAACTTAAAAACACAGTGTGAAGTGTCCAAAGTATGCGTAGGAAATATGACCTGAAAATAGAATGCAAGGCTCTCAATTCACAGGGTAAGATGCTAAAGCAAAACACAATACAATTTTCCCACTGATGACTGTGCTTTATTCATAAGTAGCATTAAGGTACAAGGTCAAGCCCTGAGCATAATTTTGAAGCAGGAAAAATTGGTCCTTTCATCTTAACCCAGCAGAGTGGGAAAGGTCATTTAGATTTGTGCTCAGTATCATAGACTGCTAATTTCAGAGCCTGTGACAAATGAGAGTTTGGACAGAACATAGTCAAACATGACTGGGCAGGCAGACGTGGGTCTCCTAAGTAAAAAGAGTGTTTGCTCATGGAAAGAATTCATTGAGCGGTGTACTGTTGGAATCAAGTTTCAATGCTATTGGGGTTGATTATACCCCAATATGCCCCTGGATGATACCTTGCCCTTCTTTGATACCTGGTTTTCTGGGAAGGATACTTTGATGCTTTCTGGACAACTTATTGCAGATTTCTGTCATATTGTTTTCATAAGCATTGATGTAATCTAAAGAGGAGTGTCCTTAAGGTTTCAGCTCCCAGATTTGAATTCTAGTTCTGATAAATTCAACCTATGTCACATTGTGCAAAATGATTCTTTTTTGTGTGTCTCAGTCTTCTCATTTCCAACCTGAGGACAATAGTTTCCTGTTGGATGGTTGTGAGTGCTACTATTAATGACACATTAAGTGTTTATAGGATGGTAGTGGTCATTATTAATCATGGTCATTATCATCATAATTATTGTTATTTATTCTCCTGGCTTGTTGTCCAAACTCTTTAGGCAAATGAGAAAATTTTCTAAAAACCAGTTTTTGAGTGTTTCCTCCTAAAGAAATATTCTGATAGCAGAACTTTTGGGGTTTTAAATTCTTCTTTCTCCTTGTCATAGTTAGGTGTTCAGGGACCAGCCCTTACCGATAAGGGTCATTTACCTCTAGCGGCCATAGGACATATCCCGGTTCCTTTGAATGTGTACAATAAGTTGATTAACAACCTGCATTATTGTGAGTCATTTCATGGGATCCAAACATTTATTGAGCTACTTATAGCTGCTTTTAAATTTTATTTAAGAAGTATTTATTAATGTTCTGGTATGCTCCAAATAAAGTCAGGTTTCCAATTAAATGAGTTTATAAGCCCTTTCATATATGTTTATTTCACCCAATTGTGGACAGCACTCCCCCCCCCCCCCAATGAAATCTTGTTATAGATTCTCCCTTTAGTCTTGCTCTCCGAGGAGCTGACTGAGGCAATTCCCTTTTGAAAGGGATTACAAGGTATTTACTTAGATATGTTTATTCATTCAGTTCCACATATTTAAGAGCACTTTCTTTCACTCTATTTAACTCTGGTCTTGGCTCTCTGTCCTAATCTGAAGAACATAGTGTGAGTCCAAAAGTGGTTCAGCTGCATGGCTATCCAACATCCAAAGTAGAGACAAACATGGGGTTTCCCATGGTACTATTATTGCTTATGTTGTTATGTAAGCACTTTGTTATCATCAGCTCCCCTGCTTTGAGCACTCACTAAGCCCCAGTCTCTGTGCTCAACATTTCAGTTGTCTCATATCTACCCTAAGTAACGTTTTGCTCTAAGATCAGAAATCTGAGTCACAGAGAGGACATGAGGATACTATGCCCAAGGTCACACACAAAACACATGGGAACACTGGGACCCGAACCATGGCCTCAATACCCATGCTCTTAAGAAGCTCTGCAAGGTCAGAGATTCTTGAGAACTTTTTAGAGTCAAAATGCAGTAAATGCTCTTCACACCTCCACTATTTACCTCTCCTGTCTTGTCCTCTCAGTGTTGTGCAATACCGTCATGGCCTCAAGTCCTGGAGACAGGATAGGTTACATTAAGGAGAGGAGTGGGAGCAGAGGAGAGAGGAAAGAGGGAAAGGGTGCATGGGGCCCAAAGGTAGTACCAAATTTCAGGAAGAAAGTGAAAAATATGTATTATCCTCCAGTGATCCCTTCTCTGACTTTCTCTTGTGGGTTTTACCTTTTTTTTTTTTTGTCTGAAATATTCTTTATCCTTCAATACTTGAACATTTTTAATCTCAATTTTAATAAACCAACTACCTACTGTGAGTTTAACTGATAATAGCTTAAAAGGTTCTTTCTCCCCCAAGGGACATTTTGCTTTTAATAGAAGACTTTTTGCAGGCTAACAATCTTTAAGGATCAAAAGCAATGAATATTTTATGGTGGGTTTCTGGCACCAAAATAATTTGTGAGGAGGATATCTCTGGACTGATGGCCAGGATACACAGGTCTTTCTCTTAGTATGTTCTTAGCCATATGGTTTGGAGCCCAGGCCTTAAGTAAAGAAATACTATTTGGAGAAAAAGGGGGAGGAAAGAATGGAAAGGAAAGGTAAAGTCTGACAAGATTTAGATGGAGTGGTTTGGCCTCCTTTCCTGGAGGTTGTCTAACATCCACAACTAAGTCACTCTATCCTCCTTGGCAAGGTAGGTCCTTCACAAATATCTCAAACCAGTCATACTCTTAAACTGTCTTGGAATCCTGAACTGGCCTGGAGAAATGCATTTCAGAATCACAGATGACACACAGCTGGTCCTTATGCCCTAGACCCTTAGCTTGTTATGAGCATATATATCGTATCTTTGGGAACCAGGCAGATTTGGATCCTAGTTGAACCAGCTACTAGTTAAGTAAACTTGAGTAAGTTATTTGTTCTTTCTAGCCTCACATTTCTGATCACTGTAATGTGGACAATGATTTATGCAGTATAGGGTTGTTGAGAGAGTCAAGAACAACTATGGTAGGGATTAACACTACTAACCCTAACTGTGTACTAGGTGTAGTGCCAACAATTTTACAAAGAGCAGAAAATTTGGAGAAGAGGAAGCTTGAGTGCAAACATGTTGAAGAGCTTTTTCCAGGTCATACAGCTAGGAGGGGGCTTTATTGTGATACACTCAGGTCTGTGCAGCTCCAGATCCTATGCTAGTAGCTCAGAGTCTAGCATATATTACAGACTTGGCCAATGGTAATTACTCTTCACTACTCAAGCCCCAGCCTATTCTCTTAATCAGGTCTGCCTATCTCAGCTGTCTGGCCTTAGTCAACATTCATGTGCTGTCCATTGATAGAACTCACTGTGTCTGATCATCTGCCGTTTCAGACCTCTGCCTGCTACCAATGCCAGACAATGGACATTTTTGATACCCTGCCTGTCTATCCAGGCTTTTTTCTCTCCCAACTGATGTGACTCATCATGGGTTTAAAATGATCCTGCTATTGATTATGCCTCATCCTAAGTACAGAGTAGCTTGCATCCACCCAGAAGCTCCCACACCACCTTTATTCACAAACATGGAGAGTCATGCTGTATATACAGCACGGAGCTGGGAATTGAAGATGTACAAGTACTTGGATCATGGTCTCTTGCTGCTAAGTCAAGATAATCTGGTCAAGGAGGCATGAAAACACATCTCACTGGGAACCCAAATATCTCCCAGAGAATATCTCAGAGGAGGTGAGAAATTATTTTGATCCTGAAGACTATGTCTTAGACAAATGTAAATGAAATCATTGACCATGAAACTCATTTCTCCCCCTGGTTTTGGAGGGAAGGTTTAGCAACCACCTGAGAAGAACATTATTGCCCGGCGAGGAACGCTTTTCTCCTAACAGATTTTGTTTTAGGGGGAAAGAAAATGAGTCAGTCAAAATCCCAAATCCAAGTTTGGAGACAAGTACATGGACTTGGAAACAGGACAGTTTTCTAAAGTTCCAAGAAGTTTTCACGAAAATAAATCTATTTTCTTTTATACATAACACAATCAACTGTTTCTTCAATGTGTACAACTCTATTCCAGGCTCTGTAAATACTCTGGATAAATAAATAAAGTGAAGTAAACTGGTATTTAGACAAACAATATATTTTAATGAAAGCCTTCAAAGTGAGATTAAGCCAATGCACGGTTTCTTTGAACGAGCATGTATTAACTGAAGCCAACACACATTTGCCTTTGCAGAAACTGATACTGGAGCAGATACAGTTATAATCAAAGCCAGAGCTCTCACTTGATTTTTTCATCTCAACCCATGCATCCTAATTAAAGCCATATGATTGAACTTCAGCTATTAATTTTACATAACCTGATATACATGCACTGCTGAATAAATCTAGGGTCCTTCAACCAAATTAGAGAAGTTAACTGTAACGGATATATTTGTTGGCTGGGGTTTAACATATAATTTACTTAAACCAATATTAGAATTGAAACCAATGTATCTGTATTTCAACCACATACACTTTCCCAGCATATGTGATTGTTACATAAATAGATACATATTCCTCTAGACCACTTCATATTCATGAAACCAATGAATTAGCTGCATTCAGCAGATGTGACAGAATAATCACTCTGCCTTCCATTTCCCTTTTCCCCCTTTAAACATAAACTTTAAAAAATACTTATGTGAAACAGGTCAGCTAGGCAAGCAGAAGAGGTATATTATGAGGCAAAATTAATGAGGGCACTGCTGTCCGTTGGGAGAAATGCAGGGCTGGGAGTTAGTGGTTGTAGATTCTGTTCCAATTTTGCAACTGACTTGTGTGTTCTTAGATAAATCACTTAACTCATCTGGGCCTCATTTTTCTTATTGGTAATAATGGAGATAATACTTCCCTAATCACATAGGGCTGTTACAAGAGTGAAAAGAGATAAATATGTAAACTTACTTTGAAGTGGTCTTTTAATCATTACACAGATAATAGGCATTATTGTTATTGATAATTCCCATGTCCTCAGGTTCAATAAATGGTTATCAGTGGCCAAATAAAATCATAACTAGAAATAGTCATACCAGATTCCATTGAATGTTGTTCCTTTATCTGTGGCAGTTCAGGGTAGAACTACATTCTGAATGGCTGGCCAAGTGCACTGGCATTTTTTCCTTATATTAAGGCTCATTACATTTCCCCTTGGCTTTTTCAACAGGCAAGAGTCTCACAGCCAAGAAAATAGAACAACTGAGGCTTAGTATCTATTACCGGTCGCCTTTTATGTGATCCAAATGGGAGAAGAAAATGTAGCAGGATGTTTTTTTTCCTAAGTAAGAAAAGAGAGTACATTTCAGCAAGTCCTAAATAAATGATGAGTATGTTCTTTAAGGGGGAGTTACTAAGAAATGCCTCATCTGTGTTGGACAATGCATGATAACCTGGAAATAGATGTTGATCCTTCGTGTATGGGATCACACTGGAAAAAAAATCTCACAGGAGTTGAACTGAAGACCCAGTTCCTCACAGGTGATGGGCGCCTGCAGACTTTAACCTGACTTTGCTGTGGGAACTTTTCACCTGTGCATTTCAACAACTTTACTGGTTGAAAAAAGAAGAGAAGAATTATTCAACACAATTGATGGAGCTTATAATTTGACACAGTTTTCTGCAGTGTTGCTCTTCTTCTCCTTTCCAGGACTCTCTCTCTCTCTCTCTGAGATAATTTCCCAGAAACAGCTGCTGTGGGCAACATTCCCATTATCTAGCCCAGTAACTTAAAAATTTTTGTTTTTCATGACAAATTACATTAAAAAATGTGGTTTTCATGGTGACAGTTTATGGGTACACATATACACATGTATGCAATAGGAAAAAAAGATGATTTCTAGAAAATTTCTCACTATGGGACACCTCATGAATTTTTTAATTTGATTCCATATCACTGTATCACATTTTATTAAATGTTGTTGGTTGTTACCCAACTGATGTCATGGTTCACTAATAAGAAGGCATCCACGGTGTAAGGAACATTGACGTAGACAAGAGTTTTCTACAAAAAACACCTCCCAAGTCTCCTGAAGGATAAGAGGTTTATCTATTCCTATGAGCATGTTGACTGATTCCTGCTGTATTCCCAGGAATATTTGTTTTCAAACTGATATTCTAAAAGAGTTGAAAATTTATGCTGTTTAGGGCCCAATTTAACCAGCTTTAAAACCTATCTTTTTGAGAAATGATTCATAAAATTTTTGAGTTTCAGCTTCTTCATTTGCAAACAAGGAAAACTCATGCCTACACCATTGGCTTTGGTGAGAGTTAATGTGATAATATGTTTGTGAATGTGCATGAAATGTGTTCATTAAATATTGGTTTTCTTCTTTCTCTCGAACCTTTTCCTTTTTCTTTTTTAAATCTCTTCCTTCTTTAGAAAGCAGAGTTGCAGTTACCTACGGGACTGAACCTGGAATGGTTAGAATAGAAGGTATAATGCTCATAGAATGTGTTGATTTCATTTGCCAAGAAGTAAGGCCAACTCTTTGTGAAGGATGCTGTCCATTAGAAACTGAAAGAAACAAAGAAAAATATTCTCAGCCACTGACCCAAGAAAAATCTTACTAGCAAATCTGGCAGAGAAAAGAGCAAATGATATATGTGGCTTTGGACAGCTACAATGCTGAGAAGTTACAGGATCTCCTGTTTGTTTTGTATTTTGTACTTGCTCATCTTTCTAGAATAATGGGACCTCAAATTGAGAGCAATTATCTTTAAACCGTACTAATCCAAGCAGCATGATTCCCAGAGATTTTAGCATGGGTTAGCCTCAGGAAAACATGAGCTATTTGTTTTCCTACAACTCTTTTCCTTTTCTCTCCCTCTCTGTTTTTGTCCCTTCTGAGACTCACACGTTCTCTTGCTGCCTGGAATGTTTAATCAGACATCTCTCACTGTTCATGACAGGGTCCAAATTCATCTCTCCTTCACATCTCCCATCAAAGTGACAGTTTTCTCAGGATTCTCTTTAAAAATAAAAAGCAATTATATAAGTCAGTTTACACAAAGTAGCAGATATGAAAATGACGAGAAATAGGTTAGTAGTGTGTCCATTCTTGATTCTGGGGAGAATAATAGCCAAGCTTAACAGTTCTCAGACTTTTGCTTGCTCCTAAATCAACTACATAGCTTGTGTCATTCTAGATTTTACTTGAAGTTTGGTTCAGTAAACTTGGAAGAGGGCTGAGGATGTGCCTTTTTACATATTTTTATAAGGTCCTTCATGTTATTTTAATTTTGTCTTTGACCAATACTTTGGGAATTCCTGCCTTATTCAAAGGGGTGCTTTACAAATAAAAAAAAAAAGTGGATGGAGAAATACTAAGGTGTAAGAATTTCCTTTCTTAAAATTTTACTGGAGAAAGAATTGATCACAATATTTGTGCCCGAGCTTTACCTTATGTTTAAACGACCACTGTTCCCGTATGGATGACAAAACCACAGCTGCCTACTGTATGGGTTTTAAGAGAGTCCCCAGGAGGTATTGTGCTGTGGGACCATGTATCATATAGGAATGGCTCCATTGTGTGCTGTTCACGATGTCTGTGGGACAGGGCATTAGTTTTGAATTTGATTCCCCAATAACATCAACCAATTATAATGTTATAAGCATTTTGAGCCAGATCGATCCATGTATTCTTCTGAATGAGAAAGCCAAAGCCTAGAAAAGGGGAAATGGGTATAAAGTTACACAAAGCAATTTTGTATTTAATTTTTCATGTGTTTATTACAAGCCATCAAGGTAGAAAGAATATGCAACATAATGTCTGTGTATAGTACATGAAATTCAGAGACCATACTTAATATTTTTGCAGTATTATTCCTAATCAATGGCAGAGTTAGAAATTAAATCAGATCACTTAATGCCAACTCAGAGCTCTGTTGACCGCAGTGGTTTATATAGCAGTGTACAGTATGAACTTTTGTAAAGAGAGTTTTGGGGAGAAGCAACAAGGTGGATGTAGCAGATACATATTGCATAGTGGCTTTCAACATTGATTTAGCGAGTCAGCAATTTAGTTTGGGCTCAGTTGGCTGTTTCCCAGTTATGGCTCATCTGACTTGTGTTGTGATCTGCTGCTGGTCATCTAGCTGCTCTGCTGTTGGGTATGGGCTGACTTTTAGCTCCAAGGAAGCAGGTAGGTCATGTGACTGTTATCAACTAGACCAGTCCAGGATTGTTTATATAGAAGACAGTTCCCAGCAAGAGAGCCGCAGCTACAGTCCCTCTTCCAGCACATGCTCAGAACTAGCACAACATTCCTTTGGCCACATAAAGTAACAAGATAAGACTTGTGACAAGGAGCAGGAACATAGACAAGGGATGAAGAAATAAGGAGTAAGTGGAAGGAGTAAGTAAGTTATATTGCAAAAGAGTGAAGAAAGAATTGGAGCCATCTGTGCTTCCCAGCACAGTTGATTTTAAAAGGTTAGATACATTCACAAAGGATGAACTCACAGCTAAAAATATTTAGGGATTTACTGTTTTATTTATTTTATATTCTTCTATTTTAAATTTTTTTTTACATTGAAAAATGTATTTAAAAATCTAGACCACACAATCCTTGTGGATAAGTTAAATAATGGGAAATCAATAAAGTCCAAGAAAACTCTGGAGCATGGCTAGAAAATATTCCTGATTATGTAGATGCTCATTATCCTTCTCCACATTCATATAAGCAACTGACACTAAACAGACTTTTGTGTGCCCCTGTTAATGTGAATATTCTGAATGTTAGGACTGTGATATCCCTGAATGGATTATGTGTGGTGTGGGTGGGTAGGGATTGGTATATCTGTACCATCTCTCAGAATTATTTTAATCTTTTTGAAGAATTAGAGATATTTAAAGAAATCTCTAAAATAGACTCGATAACTCTGCCAATTACAAGTTGAGTAATTTGTATCAATTACTTCATATGTGTTAGCCTTAGTTTTTGTATCTGAAAAATGGAAGTAAACTTATTTTATCAGGTTGTTGTAGGATAAAATTAGACGATATACAAAATGATTTTGTAATCTGTAAATGGTTATAAAATAATGGGTCAACTTGATTTGACCTTATTCCCATCAAAGAGTGGTATTTTTCTATAGATCTTTAAGATCATTGTGGAATTGTAGCTGCAGGGTGGCAGCTTAAAATACTTTTTCTACATCTTGCTTGATAACAAAATCAGATTGAACACTCGCTGGTGATGAGTATTTCATTTTCCTCAAATTCATCTTTGAATCTAATGTCCCAACCTAAAGCCTTTTTGCTTGTACCTCCCCAATCAAGATCTATCTACATGAATTAGTCAAGATCTCTAATGCAGGGCTCCAAAGCATTTCCTTTTGTGGAGAGTTGCTTCCAAATCCACTCCCACAAGGGAAGCTTAAAGGAATTGACTGGAGATGAGTCCCACGAAAGTCTTTGGATCAGAATTTTCCTTTATTTTCTCCTCTTTACAGAAGTAAAGCTCACCATCACTCTATGCAACTACACTGAAGTAGATAAGACAACTAAGGCTCCTCTAGATGAGGAGGGTTCAGGGAACAGAGCTCTATCACATTGGCTGTTGCTCCATGTGGGAGGGATTCTTGAGGAAGAGGAGTCTAGTTGAAGTGTATCTTTTGTATTGGCTTATATATTTACCCAAAAGTGAATTTGGTGACTGGTATATAAGAAATAGGCTTCAGAAACTGATCAACAATAACAGCTGAGGAAGTTCTCATTTACTGTTTCATCATCCAAATTTCCCAATACTTTCTTCCCTTCATTCTTAATTCTCTGTTAGCACTATTGTGGGGTGATGTCCCGACCTATGGCACTGCATTTGATTATACTTTCATTAATTGATAACACCCAACTCCCTAAGTCCCTTCATTCCCTTTAAAAAAATTAATGGATATTAAATACTTTTAATGTGCCAGATGTTGGAGTAGCTGAGGGAACATTAATGACCAACAGACATAGTAACTGGATTACTAGGTACATGGTTTAGTGTATGGAATCTTGATGAATATGAAATAATTATTCAAATATATGATTAATAAATGTGATAAGAAAATGAAGGAAAGGCATAGGAGACTATGAAATAATACTAAGGGGATCTAATGTAGATGGGAATTGAGGTCATGGAACACTTCTCTGTGGAATGGATCTGTAAGCAGTATCTAGCGAGTTAGTAGAAGTTAGCCTTGAAAAGGGCTGGGGGTAAGTGGTTAATCAGATGGACGAATGTGTTGACAGGAACAGCTAGGACAGTGCAACTGAGAAGACGAGGGCCGCAGGAATGTAGAAAATGAGGAGAAAGAGCCCATGCAGGGTTTCATCTTTACACAAAGAACACAATAAAACAATTGGCAGATCCGAGAAGGAGGTAGGACTTTGATTTTTGACCTTTAGTTTTGAAGTATGATTCCTGGCTACTATTAGACAATGATTTGTGGGAGGACAAGAATGGATTCAGGGACTGGTATTGTGTCATCCTGAGCAAATGATGAAGGGATGATGGTGGCTTAAATTTGAGTGGTGGCTTTGAAGTCAGAGGATCTGGATGAATCAAAAGTTACAATTTAAATATGCAATTGACATGGCTTTTTCAAGTATTGGAGTCCTAAGTTAGTTTTTCTTCAAGTTTTTTCTCTATCCATGATTTAAAATTTTAATTTTTTTTGTATTAATGTAATCCCCCTCTTATTATGTAAGATTACCATCATCTCCAGGTGTCCTAAACAAGAAGCTCCAAGATCATCCAATGAACTGACTGATCTTTTATCATTATACAACCCACATGGAGTTTTTAAATTAGTAGTGATGGCACTGAAACAATTCAGTATTCAGAATGGCAAATGTCTTTTCAAAATTATATATGTTTTTGTACCTGAGAATGCTTAAAAACATAACTTCCAAGCTCTAAAAGTCATCTCCTGTCAATGATAAAATGAGATTATGTGAAAAATGTTTAACTTTACACCTGCATCTCAAGCTTCAAAATCATGTGTTTATAAAGCTTAAAAAATTAATTCCTTCTTGTGTATGGATTTAGTTTCCTCTTGGTTTACTTTAAAAAAAGCAAGGAAAGGCTTTCCACACCAGGCTCCATGACCAACAATGGCCAGCTTCTGAAACACCACATCCATTTCCCTACAGTTTTCTTCTTACTATTGCAATCCTCTTCCCCAGGAGAACTATCCTGGTGTATGTGAACATATCATCTCACATAAGCACACACACACTCACATGTTCCTAGCAGCCACAAGTTAAAGCTATTAGAAATGTATAATGGCACATGTGTATGTGCCATTTGGTCCTCAGTTTGCCAGACTTTCTGGAAGAAATCTGAATTGGGATAATTTCTTCAGGGATATAAATCAAGAAAGACTTTTACCTTCCAAATCTGTAATGCTCTGCTTTCCTTTTATTCTTCCCTCCAAACAAGATGTCCTTTACTTTTCTCTCCATCATCTATATGAACTCCCTCCTTCCTT
>VMDR010020036.1:0-17848 GCA_007922815.1 Macrotus californicus
CATAGTTTGGTCAAATGACCAAATGTCTTTCTAATCTGTAGAGAAGAATTTAAACATAAATCATCTTCACAATTTGGAGATAAGATTTAAATGTTTAAAAATGACTTTTAAAAAAAGCATTTTTGTTCTTGCTCTTCAGCATATGTCATCACTTTGGCTCAAATAAAATCTTACTGAAATTAAAAAAAATAAAGAAAGAAATGACTTGAGAATTTGCTTCCCCGTAATTTGAAAACGCAAGATCTATTTGTACATGCCTTCTTTCTTAGTATGTCTTAGTCTTTCTTACACTATAAATTTTATTGCTTAATTTTTCTCCTCTTTCTGACCACTTCTTAAAACATAGCTAGTCTACATTTAGTCTTGATTCTATTTTAAGATAGCACCAAATAAAAATAAGCACTTAGTTATAGCTATGTGGTGCCTAGGCCCCAAACCTGCTAAATGATTAACTAAAACCTCTGAAAAACAACAGTGTTCACATTTGCCCCAGTACAAATCTAAGTTTGCCTGAGGACTCATCTAAGAAGTAGGGGCCTTGCATGCTACTTGCCTCAGAATTCTTTACTACCACTAGCCTGTTCTGTGACATTTATTCATCTGAGATTTCTTGAATTCTAGCTCCTAAGCAAGCTGAGAGTTGAGTGGATAAGCACAATATTGTGTTAAAACACCACTATAGAAGTATGCATAACTTGGGTGGAGACAACAGAGATAAGAGATAATTTAGGAATGTGATGCCAGAATCTGGAATGGAGATCGTGTGGTGAGGGGAGGGGGTGCCACATGAAAGGGGTAGGTGGAAAGAGTAAGCAAACAAGTAGAGGAGTAGCTGGAACTGAGTCCGGAGAGATAATACGGAAAGAGATCATGAGAGAGGGCGCCATGTCACACGGTTCGCACTTTATCCCGAGACAGTATGAAGGAGTGAAGTGGTCAGATTTGGTTTGCGGAGAGCACTCCAAGTCTAACAGTGTAGAGAATGGCTTGAGATAATAAAGATGTGTTTATATAACTAAAGGCATGAATAGTGATGCACACAAGGGAACAGGCTGGAGTAAAGTTATTTTGAATTTTTGGTTTGAAATTGATCTGCATTTTGACTAAGAAATCGTAAAGAATGTGCCTTCAACTTTCATTTTGTACAGGTGAGGAATATAAGGCACCCATCATATATAGTGTGTTCAATAAATATTAAAGCTAATGACTGTTGCTTCCGAGTGGAACAGAATCACCAGAGTGGACCAGTTGACTTTTCTTTTTTCAGTAACTTTGCCTGTTTTGATTAGAGATAAAGGATATCTGTTTGATGTAGTCAGTTATAAATAGCAGTTGCCAGTAAGAATTTATCAGATCATCAAGGATTGAGATAATACAGAAAGAAAATAGAAATCAAGAAATTAATTACTACTTTTAAATAAAAGCTTCTTTGCAATGAATAACTTGCAGAGCAAAATTCTAAAGGTCTGGTTTTTCAGCATGTTGAGTGCTAAGGTGATGAACTAGATTTTAAGCTTTTGTTTTCTCATTCTTCTGTTTTAGATTATGAAGACTCTAAATCAAATATTTGTTAAACATCAGCTATATGCAGGACACTGTGTTAGTTTCCAGGCTTTATGTTACTGTTAGTTGTTGGGGGAGGGACACAGATGAACAAAGAATTTTGAGTCTAGTTGATGAAACAAGGCCTGAAAAATAAAATGTAACTTCATACACAGAAGGTGGCATACCTATGCACCGAAAACATTGTACAGTAATCCTTGACTGAAAGAAATTGAACTGTGCTGCGTAAACGTACCCAATGCTGTCTCCATTTCTTACAAATACTATTTTTCATCCAGATGTATAGTCATGGAATTGAAATGGCTTGCCAAAAGGAGAAAGAGTTTTTGAAGAGCTCTGTGGCGTGCAAATGGAATCTCGCTGAAGCTCAGCAGAAACTTGGTAGTTTAGCACTGCATAACTCCGAGTCCTTGGATCAAGAACATGCCAAAGCACAAACAGCAGTGTCAGAACTGAAGCAGCATGAAGAAGAGTGGCGGCAGAAGGAAGAGGCTCTATTGCAGAGAGAGAGAATGTGTATGTGGAACATGGATGCCATTAGCAAGGATGTTTTTAATAAGGTATGACCTTTTTTTTTGCACAATGAAAGGAGAAAAAACCAAAGTATTTGTACAAACTGTTGTGCATATGTGGTAGCAAAGCAACAGAATCCTGTAAACAGAACTCGTTTTTGACAGTTTACGATGAGTGCTTGTTACAGAACCCTGTGTCCCCAATAGTGTCTAATGTGGGTAGTTCTTAATACAAATATATGGCTGCAGCATAGCACACTGACTGTAAGTATGGGCTCTGGAATCAGACTGCCTCAAAACTTAGCTTTGTCACGTGCTAGTTGTGACCTTGGACAAGTCATTTAACATCTTTAAGCCTCTGTTTCCTCAACTTTATAGGGTGGGTATGAAGACTAAATAAGGTGGTATCTTAAAAGCAAGTAGCATGGGGCCTGTCACATGGTAAAGCTAAGATTTTTACAAGCGCTTTCTAATGTTAACTGTGTTAGCTTGCTACTAAGTTTTTTTTTAACACTAATGTATAGTTATTGGATTTACTAAATAAAGTCTTTCACTGTTATTTTCCAGTATGTATTTAGCAAACCTCACTTAGTAGTAGTCTAGATTTGGTATTACAAGCATTATTAGTGAAAGGACAAGTATAGTACTTATGCCAAGTTAGGAGTTCTGTTTCTTACTGGATTCTCTAGGCCTTATTCTTTGAACTTTTATATCTGAAGTAGATACAGACAATGAATTTCAGTCATTTTCAGTGTGTAAAGTAGTACTTCTCTTTGTTTGTACTAAACTTTTCAAGCTTTAGGGATAGACTTCTCATTCTTGTCTAAGTTCACATTCACTTTATCTTTCTTTTGTTTGTTAAGATTTATTTATTTTTAGAGGGAAGGGAGGGAAAAAGAGAGGGAGAGAAACATCAGTGTGTGGTCGCCTCTTATGCATCACCTACTGGGGACCTGGCCTGCAACCCAGGTATGTGCCCTGACTGGGAATAGAACCAGTGACCCTTTGGTTCGCAGGCCCATGCTCAATCCACTGAGCTATACCAGCCAGGGCACATTCACTTTATCTTTAACCATCACTATTCTGCAGATTTTTCAGTCTATAGCTACTTGTTTCTGTTCTGGTATTCTCTCTCAGCCACCCTTTTAAGAACTCTTACTTTCCTTCCTATAGACCAGTTCTAGTTCTGCTACAGCAATAAATAATACACATAGGTAAATGATACCACTGGCCTTATCAGTACTTTATTCTTTAATTAACAAAAAATTGTAAGAGTACAACAATATGCTTATTGTAAAAACAAGACACATAAATATGTAAAATAAAACTGAAGGCCTTCCTTTACTACCAGTTCCATTTCCCAGAGATAACCACTGTTAACAGTGAGTCATATCTTTCTAGACTTTTTCTGTGCTTGTACCAATTTATATTTATATATTTTCTTCCCCCACAACAGAATCACTTTCATCTGAATGTCTCGCTGTTTCAGTATATATTGTCCTAAAGGTTATGTCTTCTTAGGTGTTATTTTATTTTCAATGTGCATTTATACCCTAAAACTATTCAAAATAATTTTCTTCTTCCAGAGAGAATGGTCAAAACAATGTGTCTTTGTTATAAAGTTAATGTTTCTTAACACAGTGGTCACAAAGAGTGTATTTTCATTTGTCTGTTTTTAATTGTTTTTTAAACTTAGGTTCTAACAAGGCCTACATTTATACTGCACATTAATTAAGACTGTCTTTATGTTCCAGTCATTTGCTCAAAATCGTACATTGATTTTGTCTGGGAGCTTGAGCTTGAGCGGACTAGTCTAGACCTGCACTGTCCAGCTTGGTAGCCTCTAGCCACATGTGCCTTTGAGACCTTGAAATGTTGCTAGTCCACATTGAGATGTGCCATAAGTGTAAAACACACACCAGATTCCGATGACTTAGTACCAAAAAAAATAAAGTGTTTCACTAATATTTTTTTTGTATTGCTTATATGTTAAAATGATATGTTGGGTTAAATTAATGTTACCAATTTATGTGTTTCTTTATGATTTTTAGTGTGGCTAGTAGAAAACTTTAAATTATATTTGTGACTTGGATTATATTTCTACTGGACAGTGCTGGTCTAGATAGCAGAATATATTTTTAAAAATACTTTTATTTTGAAATATATAAACTTGTGTGCTTTTTTATTGTAAACTGGTAGAGAGCTAGTTTGCCATTTTCATTTTTGGCAGTGATGGTCTCATGGTTTAAATGTGACCACAGAATTTTCTGAGAAATTGTTCTGCCATTTTTTCTGGCCAAAGACAAACTTCATCTTGGTCTGTTTTATGACTCGTTTAATCAAAAATAAGCACTTCCTTAATAGAAATTTGTACTTGATTTCAGAATCAAACTGTTTGGCTTCTCCTAAGAAAACTTTACAACAAAGGTCTATTTTAGGTTTCTGTCTTGTCAAAGAATTTCTAGTAAATATACTTTATTTTCTATATGCTTTGAATTTTTGAGTTTATATCTAGTAAGATCGCTAAAGATTAGTCTAAAGCAGAGATTTTCAACTGGTGTGCTGCAAGAAGTTTTAAAACATGCAGTACCTGACTGTTTAGTCAAAGCACTGACCTCTTTTCCCTTAGATTGTCAAATTAAAAAATGACAACCACCAAAACAACAATAGCTATTTGATATGAATGCCCTGTCTTGAACCATAAATATGTAGGTCATATCATAGAGTTGCATCTTATTGGTCACATCGCATAATAAGGTTGCTTCTGATTAATTCTTGGTACCAGCAATCTTTATATACAAGTATAGGCACCTGATTTTTTTAAACCTTTATTTTTTATTTTTTTTATGTATTGATTTTTAGAGAGAGTGAGGGGAAGGTGGGAGAGAGAGAAAGAAACATCGATTTTGTTGTTCCACTTATTTATTTATTGGTTGATTCTTGTATATGCCCTGACTGGGGATCAAACCCGCAACCTTGGCACATCGGAACTGTGCTCTAACCAGTTGAGCTACCCAGCAGGCTATACTATAGACACTTTATTTTTTAAAAAGTCACTTTGGAGCAAAAAGATTAGGTAATTACATTATTATTATTATTATTGTAATCTTATCAAAATTATACCTTATTTATTTATTTTTGGTCAGGTTGGCAAAAAACAATGTATTTTTTGGTGTGCTGCAGAAGTTTAGTAATTAGTGTATGTGTGCCACGAGAGGAAAGAGGTTGGAAGTTGCTGATCTGGAGTTGCAAACACTTGATGCAAATGAATAATAATATAGAAGGGCAATTTTTTTAACAAAAAGTTAATTCATTTGTTTTTCTGTACAATTTCTAAAGTAATTCTATAATTTTCCACACATCTCTCATTTTAAATAAAGCTAATTAAACCTCAGTACAAGTACATTTTAATAGTTTAACAGATGAATTTAAAGATAGAATAGTAATATACTACTGCACCACCTTTTTTATAGTGCCTGTAGGAAGGATTGCTAGATATTCAGTGTCTGAGAAAGAAGAGTCAATTAGAATATAAAATCTGATTTTTACTTACATTTTTTTAGAGTTTTATTAATCAAGATAAAGGAAAAGAAGCAGAAGATGAAGATAAATCAGAATCATTTATGCAGAAATATGAGCAAAAAATCAGACATTTTGGTAAGTCTACTTTTGAATTTCCGCCTTCTGTAACATTTGATGTCATAAATATGTGCACAAAAAAGTGGACTTATAAAATGGAAACGAAAAGAAGGTAAGTGACAAACTACTTCTGGAACAGTTGTACAACTCTTGTTTTAGACACATCGTCAGGGGTATGGTTATAGCAGAAATGTACTGACAAAGTAAACCCAATTGTGAAGAGCCGCAGATGTGATCTGTTGTTACATAATGCTACCCTCTAACACACAGTCTTTAGTCACTCTACAGCCTCTTTTCATTCCCCAACTAGTCTTTGCTTTGTCTTTTTTCCTTTTTGCTTCCTTGGTATCTGCTTATTATATGGTTATAGGAATAGCATTCACTTTTTCCCCACGTTTTGGGTATGATGCTATATAATTCATGCAGATCCTTGTACTGTTATTCACATAAATGTAGTAATAGAATATTTATAGAAAGAACTGAAAAATAGTTTTCTCTCTAGGGAAAAAGTGATGACATAGGGATTAATATAAGTGAAGGCTTCCCTGGGGAAGTAACATTGGAACTGGGTTATGAGGAACACATAGGAGTTTTCCATGTAGACAAGGAAGGCTAAGCAACAGCACGTGCTAAGGCAGAGCTGGGAAACAGCATGCTGTAATCCAAGATTGATAAGCAGTGTGACCCTGCTGGAGTGAAAATGCAACTAGGGAGGGTCAGGAGTCAGGTAAGGTTCAAGGCATAGTTTTTTTATTTCAAGTACATAATACGTTGATTTTGTAAATATAGTTTTTATTTGTAGTATGTCAATACGTTTTTAAATAGTATTTTAAGATCTTTTTTCTGTTGGAGTCCCCCCCACAAAGTATTTAGAATTTCATTGATCCTCAGCTATGTCATGACAATAGAAAATACTTCAGATTTTTTTCCCTTTTTAAAAAAAGTTTTATTAATTGATTTTTGAGGGAGGGAGGGGGGAGAGAGAGAAATTCAAATTGTTTTCCACTTATTTATGCATTTATCGGTTGATTCTTTTCTTTAAGTTTTTAAGAAATATATTTTATTGATTATGCTCTTATAGTTGTCCCATTTTTTCTCCCCTTTATTCCCCTTCACCCTGTACACACACACACACACACACACACACACACACACACCCCCCCCCCCCCCCCCCCCCCCCCCCCCCCCCCGCTGCCAGCATTCCCCAACCTTAGTTCATGTCCGTGGGTCATATATGTAAGTTCTTTGGCTTCTCCATTTCCCATATTATTCTTAACCCCCCCTGTCTATTTTGTACCTCCCATTTATGCTTCTTATTCCCTGTAACTTTTCCCCATTCTCCCCCACGCCTCCCCGCTGATAACCCTCTGTGTGATCTCTATTTCTGTGAATCTGTTCCTGTTCTAGTTGTTTTAAAGATTTTATTTATTTTTAGAGTGAGGGGAAGGGAAGGAGAAAGAGAGAGAATGAAACATCAACGTGTGGTTGCCTCTCACGCTCCCCTACTGGGGACCTGGCCCACAACCAAGGCACGTGCCCTGACTGGGAATCGAACTGGTGACCCTTTTGATTCGCAGGCCTGCACTCAATCCACTGAGCTACACCAGCCAGGGCTGTTTTTGTTTTGTTAGGTTTGGTTGTTGGTAGTTGTGAGTTTGTTGTCATTTTACTGTTCATAGTTTTGATCATCATCTCTTTCTTAGATAAGTCCCTTTAACATTTCATATAATACAGGCTTGGTGATGATGAACTCCTTTAACTTGACCTTACCTGGGAAGCACTTTATCCGCCCTTCCATTCTGAATGGTAGCTTTATTGGATAGAGTAATCTTAGATGTAGGTCCTTGACTTTCGTGACTATGAATACTTCTTTCCAGCCCCTTCTTGCCTGTAAGGTTCCTTTTAAGAAAGCAGCTGACAGTCTTATGGGCACTCCTTTGTAGGTAGCTATCTCCTTTCCTCTTGCTGCTTTTAAGATTCTCGCCTTATCTTTAATCTTGGATAACATAATTGTGATGTGCCTTGGTGTATGCTTCCTTGGGTCCAACTTCTTTGGAACTCTGAGCTTCCTGGACATCCTGGAAGTCTATTTCCTTTGCCGGATTGGGGAAGCTCTCCTTCACTATGTTTTTAAATAAGTTTTCAATTTCTTTTTCTTCCTCTTCTCCTTCTGGCACCCCTATGATTCAGATGTTGGAATGCTTAAAGTTGTCCTGAAGGTTCCTAAGCCTCTCCTCATTTTTTTTGAATTCTTGTTTCTTCACTGTGTTCTGGTTGAATGTTTCTTTCTTCCTTCTGGTCCACACCATTGATTTGAGTCCCAGTTTCCTTCCATCACTGTTGGTTCCGTGTACATTTTCATTTATTTTACTTTGCCTAGCCTTCACTTTTTCCTCTATTTTGTGACCATACTGAACCATTTCTATGAACATCCTGATTACCAGTGTTTTGAACTGTGCATCTGATAGGTTGGCTGTCTCTTCATGGCTTAGTTGCCTTTTTTTCTGGATCTTTGATCTGTTCTTTCATTTGGGCCATATTTTTTTTATCTCTGCGAGCCTATTACGTAGTTATGGAGGGAGCCTTGGGTATTCACCACAGCGGGGCAACCCACTTCACTGTGTTGTGGCTCTGTATGTCGCAGAGGGGTCTGACAGGGAACAATGCTGTTTGCTCGGCTCTGCCAGCTCTTAGTCACTTCTCCTGCTAACCACAAGCAAATTGGGCCTTTCTGGCACTGATTGTTGGGTGGGTGGGTTTTGTGTACTTTCTAGGACCCTGTGGGGCTCTCCAACAAACTCTCCTGTGAGGCTGGGTGTTTCTCCTGCCACCTCAACCCCCACAGGTTTTTTTCAGTCAAGAGGTTTTGAGGCTTTATTTCCCCATGCTGGAACCCTGGATTGTGCAGTCTGTCTCACTCCCCACTTGCTCTTCCCTGTTTATCCACACGCAAATGTGGGACCGCCCAATCTGCCAGCTGCCGCCTTGCCCCAGTCCTCTCCACCCCAGGTACCATCTCCGCCCCTCCTATCAGTCTGGATGAAAGTTTCTTTAACTCCATGGTTGTTGGACTTTCTTACAGTTTGATTTTCTGGCAGTTACAGTTATTTTTTGTTTTTAATTTGTTGTCCTTTTATGAGTAGAGCCTTTGAGTCATAGGATAAAAAGCAAAATTTTTGTGTTTCTTAGTTGTAATAACGTAAGTTGTCATTCACCTGCAGTTCTCATTTCCTGGGTCTCTGTGTTCTGCTGTAGGAAAAAGAGTACCATATATTGATTGCTTTTTCAGAGTATGGCTGCACCTAGTGGAATAGTAACCTCTTCAAGGTTATTGTCACTCAGCTGGCATACTATAGGCTAGTTTGCTTTGGAGCCCTGTGAAACTAGTGGTTGTGAAACAGTTCCCTCACTTTTGCTGTTAACTTAGTCAGAAGCAATTTTGTGTTGGAAAATACCTCCACCTCACAAGGTGTAATAACACACCTGGCTCTATAACTGTGTGCATCTTCAGTAAGACATTTCACCGTTCAATAAACCTGGTGTTTCTGGTTAGTGACATTCATAAAACCAGTGAATTTCACAAGCCCATTGTTTCATTCCTTTTTCTGTAAAGTAAGTTTCTGGGTCAATAAATAACATCATATGGGAAATAAGTCATTTAGTAAGACCACAGTGTATTACTGGTAGAAGTATAGTAAGAAAAGAAGGCAAGTCCAGACCTAGAATGGGCTTTTTCAAATGAGGAACCACTGGTCCCTCCAAGATGAAATGAGACCAAAATAATCACCCTCTTACTTGATGGCTGGCTGGTCTCTCCAGCATATAGTACCATATAGAGGTTTCAGCACTGGTTTCTGCTACTTGCAAATTAGGTGTTCAGTGGCTATCATGAAATGTTGATGGGGGAGATCCCATCTGGTTGAATCTGCATAATTTCAAGTCTGCCATTATGATCCCTTAGTTGATCAAATACTGTGCAAGCATTGAGATTCCTGAGGATAATGGCTGTCATAACATCTACAAATGATTAATAAACAGTTGTTTTGCCATTGTTTGCATGGACTTCCAGTATCTCATCTTATAATATTAATCAAAGCCTTACTGTCTTCAAAGCCAACCATACCTTATGCCCACCCCCAGATTCACATTGTGCCTGTTTCTTAGTTGACATGCACATTGACTCTTCATTTTGGAGGAGATAGGCTTTTTGCTACAGCCCATTGGATCCCCCAGAATTGTTAACTAAGGTTATAGGCTCCCCAAAATTTCATGGGTTTTATTTCCAATTTTCTGGCATATTTATATCTTAACAAGACATCTGATACCTTCTATTCCCTGCTTACCAAGTTCCATCAGTGTGAAGTAGACCAACTTACAGTCATGTGGGATATTGAGATAATAAAGTCCCTGTGAATTAAATTATATACAGGGACCTGTGGTGATGGTGACCTGAGCCAGCGCAAGTTTAATGCTGTCCCTGCTGGGTAGAATGTTTCTGGTGGTGTATGCTTATTGTGGTAAAGCATTTTCCAGAATAATGACATTGATACAGTCCTTTGAAATAAATACATCTGGAATAGCAGCTGTGATTAAAGCTTCCAGATGTAGGTTTTCCATACTTGCATTGCTTTCCAGATTCTTGGAAGACATAGACCTGGTACATGTGAGACTATAAAGAGCTACAGAGGCTTCCACACCAGTTCTCTGGTCTCATGTGTGCTTGCATTCTTTAAAATTTTTCCTAACTTGGCCTTGTCTCGTGTGGCTCAGTGAATTGAGCACTGGATGCAAACCAAAGGGTCGCAGGTTTAATTCCCAGTCAGGGCACAAGCCTGGATTGAAGGCCGGGTCCCCAATATGGGTCACCCGAGAGGAAACTGCACATTGATATTTCTCCCACTCTCTTTCTCCTTCCCTTCCCCTGTCTCTAAAAATAAATGAAATCTTAAAAAAAGTTTTTTCCCAACTTTTCCTAGTAGTATTTGTTGACTGTTTTTCTTATGTTGTTTTTAACCATTATAGCTTGATAGAATTTGCCATCTAATGATAAATGGTACAACCATATCATGGATTATTGTGAAGCATTGAAATGTTGACTTTTTCCCCTACATTTGTATTTTACTTATTAATTTAATTCGTGTTTTATAAATATAACATATCAATGTAGAAGCAAAGTTTTTCTTTTCAATGCCACAAAGTTTTATTCAAAATCATATGCATCTTTGACATTACTGTCTTTATGATCATCAGAGCTGCTTTTTGATGATCTAACACAGTTTTTCATGGCACTTCATCTGTTCACCTCCAGCCAAACATAGCTGTGATTCAGCAGTTTTTGAATCTGTGCAGGATGTTGTCACTGGGAATTTTATCAAAAGCTGTAAACATACACATGAATGCTATGATGGTGTCTTTTTCAGTTATACTGGAGGTGGATATTCACAGTCTCTTCAATGTAATCACTTACACATTGCTTTTCAAACACGTCAGTATCTTATTTTTGAAAAGCATTTAATATAAAGTACTTTTGAATGGAATGTAAAGTGAAATGAGTAGGAAATTAATATGGAGGATATGATTCTAATTTTGCTTTTTTTTTAAAGTCATTTAAAAATAAGCCCAGCTCTGGCTGGTGTGGTTCAGTGGATTGAGTGCCGGCCTGCGAACTGAAAGGTCACTGCTTCAATTCCCAGGCAGGGCATGTGCCTGGGTTGTAGGCCAGGTCTTCATTTGGGGCGTGGGAGAGGTGACCGATTGATGTATCTCTTGCAAACATCAGTGTTTCTCTCCCTCTCATTCTCCCTCCCTTCCCTTCTCTATAAAATTAAATAAAATCTTTTAAAAAATATTAAAAGAATAAACCCAGGAGGGAATACGTAAAAATGTTAACATTAGATATCTCCTGTAGAATTGCAGATGATTTTTATTTCCTGGATTCTTCCAATTCACAATAAGTATACTTTTAATCTGAAAAAGAAATATTTAGAAGAGTTGGTACTAAGAATTAAAGGATGGCTTAACATTAGGAAACTGATTAATATGACTCACCATATTAACAGATTATAATAGTGTAACTGCAAAATTTACTGATCAGTTTGATGTGGGAGGAGTGGAAATGTCAGTGGAATTTCTAGAATACTTGGTTTGGTAACGGAGCCTAGGAAGCACTGTAGATGTCAGGGAGAGAAGAATGGGTTTGGTCTCAGATGAGATGAGTTTATGTGCAGGCAGGTAGGTAGAAAATAATTATCTGGTGGTAGGTGATTGGGAATAAAGGAAATTTGGGGCTCAGGAAGTATATTAGAAAAGGTCACCTGTCTCTCACTAAGAAATTCACAACCTAGTTGGGAGATTTTTAACACAGAGAAATTAAGATGAGTATAATTTAAAGGATTAAAATGTATCATTTTTATTATAAGTATAACATAAAAAAAGGAAATGGAAATCATCAAGGTCGTGTATTTGAAGGCCCTGTTAGGAATCAGGTGGAATATTGAAAGCTGATGGGTGCATTGGGATTTAGATGTTCACCAGGAAAACAGGTGAAATTAAATTTTTTAATTAAAATATTTTAATTTATCAAAGTAAGGTTTTTCAGCATTTGGAGAAATTTATTGGCTACTTTAAATGACTATATTATCCTTAAACAAAGGATTAGCTTAATATTTGAATGAGTGGATGAATTGTTTATGTTGTGTGAATAATACCTAACATTTATAAAGTGTTTACCCTCAGATGCAGTTTTAAGTGCTGTATGTGTATTGACTCATGTAATCCTCACAAAAGTCCTGTGAATTAGATACTACTTTTAATCTTATTTTATGTATGAGAAAGTGGAAATAGAGAAGTATAAAGGAACTTGTCCAAGGAAGTATAAAGGAACTTGTCCAAGGTGTAGTAAACGGCCAGTGTTGGAACCTAGGCAGGTTAACCTTAGATTCTGTTTTCTCAGCCATCATGCTAGATTGTTACTCTCTGTTTGTTTATAAGTTTGTTTACAAATTCCAAAATCACATTAGCACTTTCAGGTATGTTCAGTTCCACTAAGTTATTGGTTCCATTGATATATTTGTTCATAAAATTCCACACTCTTCTTACAAAGGTCTGTATGGAATACCTATAACCTAACTTCTCGATTTGATAATAATTTAGTATACTTTTTTTCATATCCTCACCCAAGGATCATTTTGTTGGTATTAGAGAGAGAGGAAAGGGGTGGGGGGGCGGGGAGAGAGAGAGATACAGAGATTGAAACAGAGAAACAAAGAAACATCGTTCAGTTGTTTCTCATATGCAGCCCGTCCAGGGATCAATCCTGCAATCTAGGCATGTGCCCTAACTGGAGATGGAACCCTCAGCCTTTTGGTGCATGGGATGAGGCTCCAACTGAACCACCCAGCCAGGGCTAATTTAGTATGCATTTTTAAAATCAAACTATAGCAAGTCTTCCTTAGATAAAGGTCAAACTCATGTTAATTTTGTCTCAGGTATCAAATAGTTAAAATGTAACATATTAATTAATGAGACTCTTCCTCATGGCCACTACAAGTGTCACTAACCCTTTCATATTACATATCCTGCGGAAGAAACCAAAAGGGGTAAGATTTTGCTGCCTCACTGAGTCCCGATGCTGCCATGGAGAAGTAAGCAGAAGCAATGCTCTCTCTGTGGATAGTAGATAGACTTGAAGACATTGCCTCTCCAGAAGTGTCACAAAGCTAAGGAAAACTGCTTTATAAGACTTATTCTATGTCTTCAGGAATAAGAGATAAGGGTTATGCTTTCTTTAATCCTTCTGACCCTCAGAAGTTACTAAGCTCTTTAATTATAATCTGAAAAGTAGTTTCAGATAACTTCCATAATCATTCTGCTCCTCAGAATTTAAAGTGACCTAATCACTGTTTCCAAAGTGTTGGGGAAATAACTTTATAAAGCTTGTAAAACTCTTCACAAGAAAATGCTAAAATGCTTTTTCCTTTTTTTTCTTAAATAAGGGAAAAAAGTTTATCACTTATTTTTAATTGATTCCCATGTGTTGTTTAAGATGTATTTCTCAGTAAGACATACTTCCTCAGTTTTGTTCTTTCTTGTGTTCTAATGTGGAAGTTTAATGTGTAGAAGTTTGTTTTGTGTCTAGAGGAAAGATGTACTGCCACACTATTAAGATGGCCTTGTACAATTTTCATGATGATTCAGTAACGCCCAGACTTCCTTGGAAGAGTCCAAAGTCCCTGAAGCCAACAGTGTTACACTCACTTCATTCAAGTGTAGAGCCGGCTGGACAAAGTTAACTAAAAGCCCAACACTGGCTGGTGCCGTGATCACTGGGTGGTATTGACTTTTTTACTAAGTTTCTTACTGATTTGGATAAAAATGAAGATATACCGTAAGTAACATTTAGATTAGTTTGATTTTTGAAGCAAAGCGACAGCCATTTGTTCATATGTTTGACTAATTTTTATTTATTTTAAAAAGATTTTATTTATCTTTAGAGGGGAAGGGAAGGAGAAAGAGAGGGATACAAATATTGATGTGTGAGAGAAACATTGATCAGTTGCCTCTTATACACCCCCAACTGGGTACCTGGCCCACAACCCAGTAATGTGCCCTGACTGGGAACTGAACCAGCAACCTTTTGGTTTGTGGGATGATGCCCAAACCACTGAGCCACACTAGTCAGGGCTTAACTAATTTTTAAAAGATTTTGTTTTCAGTGTATATAAGCAGTCATCATGACTAAATGGTTAATGTGATTAAAATGGTTAAAGTATATTGTTTTTATAACACTGACTGGATTGGTTTCCCATGCTATCAACATTTTGCCTTATCATCTTAGACATATTTTAATAAATTAGAATGTAACTTTTCTGAACTTTCTACTAAATGTTTGTTTGCTGAGTGTAATTTCTCAAGATTTTGTTGTCTTTTGCATCTTTCTAATAGAAAATATTGTGTTCTATGACTAAATAATTTTCAGTCTCTTAAAATCTGTATTCCCCTGGCTGGCATTGCTCAGTGGATTGAGGGACCAGCCTGTGAACCGAAAGGTCGCTGGTTTGATTCCCAGTCCGGGCACATGCCTGGGTTGTTGGCCAGGACCCCATTTGGGGGTGTGCAAGAGGCAACAGATCAATGTATCTCTTGCAAACATGAATGTTTCTCTTCCTCTCTTTCTCCCTCCCTTCCTCTCTCTCTAAAAATAAATAAAAAAATATTTTTAAAAAATAATTTGTATTCACTAAGATGACCAGCTGTCTCAATTTGTCCTGGACTTCTGGCATTCTCTAAGGGCAGGAGTTTTCGCTTTAAACCAGTCATTCTACTTAAGCCTAATTATCTGAAACACAACTTTCTGTGAATTTTGGAAGCTATTTAAATATAGTGCATTTTGCTTAAAAAGAACTTTATCCCTCTTTGTTTGCTTTTTTACCATAACATATTGCTGTGGTAATATGAATCATCTTTAAAGAGAATCATTTTAAAATACAATTTCTTCACTTATAAAAAGAACTTCATATTCATGCTTTAATTCTTTTTTTACAGGTATGTTGAGTCGATGGGATGATAGTCAGAGATTTTTGTCTGACCATCCATACCTTGTATGTGAAGAAACTGCCAAATATCTTATTTTATGGTGTTTTCATCTACAAGCTGAACAGGTATGGTATGAACCTTGAATTTCTGGGAACCTCAGTTTTCTGATACACTTTTTTTTTTCATTAAATGAAAGCAGGCGGTCATTAAATGGGATTACCAATTTTGTTTTCAGATCTACTTGAGTTTTCTGTGGGAATATTTTTTAGTTATTTTAGTTAGCACATGGAAACTTTTTTTTTTTATGTGCCTTCCCTGTGCCCCCATCTCTCTTGTTCCCAAATACTATAAGCTTTTTAAAGTGTCTCCAGAGGTTTTGTTATAATTTTAATCTATCTATTTTCAGAAAGGGGCTCTAATGGAACAAATAGCACATCAAGCTGTTGTAATGCAGTTTATTATGGAAATGGCCAAAAACTGTAATGTGGATCCAAGAGGGTGTTTTCGTTTATTTTTCCAGAAAGCCAAAGTAAGTAGCTATTTGGTGTTGTTAAATGGGAAGGATAGGCCTTAACCTCTTTGATCCATACACATCAAAGGAAGCCATTCAGCCAGGATGCCACAGGTTAAATTCTGTAGATTTTGTAGTGGAAAGAAAAGTTGTATTGCTGATTTCATGCTGATTTAGACATAAGGGATCTATATGAGACTATATACTATGTATGTGAAATTGAGACCCGTTCAAATAAATGTATTCAGGAAAATTAGTGTTCCATCATTTATTCAGTAAATATTAATTAACTGTTAATGCAAAAGCACAGCTGTTTAAGATGCTGAAGATATGTTGTTGAATGAAATAGACAAGTCCATGTTTAAGCTTAAAGCTTAATGAGACGTCAGATTTTTGTAATGAAAAATAGGAAATAACTTAAAAAATTCAATAAGGATGAATGGCTAAAAAACAAACTATGGTACTTAAGAATATTATGCAGCCATTAAAATTATATTTTGAAGAATTTCTAATGTGAGATAATACTTTGCTATAAAAGTCAAAAGAAGTGATACAAGATGTTGGCCACGTTAAGGAAAAATTGAAATGTCTAGAAAGATTAAGTACCATTTTACACTCACCAGATTAGTAAATTAGCAAGTTGTACCAGAAGTAGAGCGGTAGGAATTCACTGCCTATGGGTGTATAAATTGGTACAACCACTTTGGAACATTTCCTTATAAAGTTGAACAAGTACTAAGAAATTCTCCTAGGTATATATCCTAGAAAATAGATTTTTCAGCATGTGGTCCAGGAGCACTCAAGAGTCTACAAGACCCTTTTAAGAGGCCTTGGGTCAGAACTTTTTCATAATATTAATGCTAAGATGTATTTGCCATTTTCACTACCATGAGTGTAGGAGAGATTGATACAGAAGCAGATAAGTGAATCTAGCCATCTTCTGTTAAGCGAGACTTCTTACTAAATTTGGCTGGAAATAGTTTTTTTTAATAAAAATATGTTGTTAATATATAAGTTACTGTTATGTTTTAGTTAATTTAAAAAATATTTTTATTAATTTACTTTTTAGAGAGAGGGGAAGGGAGGGAGAAAGAGGAAGAGAAACATTAATGTGCAAGAAATACACCGATCAGTTCTTGCCCACCCCTTCAACTGGGTACCTGGCCCACAACCCAGGCATGTGCCCTGACAGGGAATCAAACCGGTGACCTTCTGGTTCACAGGCCAGCGCTCAATCCACTGAGCCACACCAGCCAGGGCTTGTTAATATTTTTTAAACTCTGCAGTTTTAATTTCTAACACAATAAATATTAATAGAATTAGCCCACATAAACAGGAGCTCTTTAGGTTCCTGAGTAATTTTCAAGAGCATGAAGAAATCCTAAGACCATAAAGTTTGAGAATTATTGAAACTCTTACATATGTGCACTAACTACCATAGTGTTCCTAGCAGAATTGTTTGTAACAGCAAAAAGCCTGGGAACCACCCAAATGTCTGTTAACAGAATGAAGCAGCATCAGCATGAATAAAAGACAAGAGAGTGAAAAAGAAAAACAAGCTACAGAATGATATATCCAGCACCACTTTTTAAAAACTATTTATTTTTTTAGAGTGGAAGGGAGGGAGAAAGAGAGGGAGAGAAACATTGATGTGTGAGAGCATCATCAATTGGCTGCCTCTCCCGCGCCCCCAACTGGGGACTTGGCTCAATCCACAGAGCCACATCTGCCAGTGCTTCAGTACCATTTTAAACTACTTTATATTTTTTAAAGTTCAAAAACAAGCAGAACTAAACAATATGTTGTTAAGAGACTCATATATGTAAGCAGTAAAACTTAAAGAGGCAAAAGAATAACAAAGACAAAAGTCACAGTAATAGTAAGCTCAAAGAGAGAGGGAATGCCTCTCCAGAACTGATTTCTAAAGTATTAAATATACTAATGAGCTGTTTCCTAGTATGTGTGGATGTATAGTGGGTTTTTGTCCAGTCGACTATACATATATCTTTACATGCTCTTGCATATACATAATAATTTAGTTAGAAGTTAGAAGGAAATATGCCAAAAGTTTAACTTTGATTTTACTTGG